>VNJS01010575.1:0-10947 GCA_008042575.1 Drosophila watanabei | reverse complement strand
AGTTGGAAAGTATATGTTAAAGCCATAAATAGAAAAGAGTTTTCTAATGTGGGAACTCAATTAGTCCCGGCTTAAAGTAAGCCAGGGATTTATCTTAAAAGAGATATCTGCCATACCTGTGTATAACTCAACGCAATTCAACAATTTGCACTTGATAAGTTTAATTATTTATATCCTTAATAAAAAAGTTAAAAGTTCTATTAGGTTTAATGCAAACTTTTAGTCTAGGTTTTAAAATTTTACACATCTCAAGTGGGATTCAAAGAACTTAAATGCTTACTGAATTCTATTTATTATTTATTGAGTGTTGGACTAGTTTGAAATATCTCCAACCTACCCCCTTAATTCCTATATATATCTTTAATATATTTTCTATTAATTTAGATAGGTTTTCCCAAAGAGTATTTCCACCTTCGATCACTCTGCCGATCCCCAGTCTAGCTCTTTCCTCATTGCATTTGCTTGTTGTCCTCGAAGCTGACAACATGTTACACTTTGGTCACTATAATGAGCCGTAATTAGTGACATCGGTGTATCTGCGACTATTGCAACTGACACTGTGGCGACTGCAGCATCCGAGCAATGCGACTGCCAGCGGTTGCGTGTGAAAAGTTGCGCGCTTTTTGATAATTGCCACAGAGCTGCTTCCACGTCTGCGTCTGCGTCTGAATCCATGTCTGTCTCTAGATTGCTGGACGAGGAGCTGGACACTGGACACTGGACACTCGGGTGGCCAAGAGTTGGATGAGGAGAGCCAGAGCAGGCGGTGGAGGAGCCGGACGTGTGATGACATGGCCATGTGTCAACGTCGTCGTCTACGTTGGCGGCGGTAAATGTCAGTGCGAATGAAAGGAAAACTGATTACACTTGACAAGTTCAAATTGTTTAGGGACAGCGACACTAAAGACCGAGAGTGAAAGCCTCAGCTGTCGAAGGTTTTTTCTTCATTTTTATTTCGTTTGTGTTTTTCGCGCTCCCCCGAAAATTTTTGCCAGCTTTTCCTTTAGTATTTGTGCCCCTCTCTCTCTGCTTGGCGAAAATCTGACCAGCAATTTCCCACCGCGGCGGGAAAAAATCTTAAAATGTCCACTGATTGCCGGAGCTTGTTGTTGTTGTTGCTGTTGGCCACATGCATGGCGGTTAAGGCCCGGCCCGAAGCAGCCTGGCCTCAACGCTGGCTAACGGTTAATACAGTCCATCATTATCAGAAATGCGTTTGCCAGCTCCCAGAGCCAGATCTCTGGCTAAGGTCAGTTTAGAGACCGAAAAATTGTTGCCTACAAAGTCCCCCACGAAAAGAACAAAAAAAAAAACAACAAAATTACAACAAAATATTCTCACAAGGCGCTGGCTGCACTGAAAGAAATATAATAAGTCAAAGGGAAGGCTAAGTTATGGTAGAAATGTATTATAACAATTCCTTGCTTTAATTTAATTGTTGCTTAACAAATATTTATAAATTTGTGTAATTTCTTATCTTCTTATCCATTTCATTAGTAAAATAATTTTCAATTTAATATTTCTTTAAGATTCTCCTACCATATTCCTTGAATTTTCCTCAAGTGCATGTCTGGCTGGCTGGTTCTTGGCCAGGGAAGAGCTTCACTACATGAAACAGGTGTGGCACGTCGCAAAAAATGAAGAAAAAAACAAAATATAAGGAAACTGGGAGGAGAGGTCTGCTGCCTGTGATGCTGCTACTCCGGCTGACTGGACCAAGACTCTTGGCCCACAGAGGGTGCGAGTGTGTGTTGCTTTTGGCCAGGTTAGAGCTCTCTGAGGTTGGCGACGCTTTTACCGCACGTTCGTTATTTTTGAGGTCACAATATGCTGTGTGCTATGTTATGCACAGGGAAAAATGGATCTATTTTAGCATAAAACTATGACACCTACCTTCATTGAGTTTTAAGAAATTTTCTAAAATTTGTGCAATTAATAAAAATGTTTTCTTGCCAAATTTATAACTTTTGCAGCCTTACAAACTTATCTTTTATAATTTTTAATACAATAAAGATTTTCTTAATATTTTATCTGCATTTAATAATATTCTTTAAGGCTTTAAAGTTCAAAATGTCGCAACACAGCGGCATCCAGTTTAAGGAAATAATCAAACTTAAACTTAAGGGATTAATAATCGACACAGTTTCTTCTGCTCACTCTTAAAATAATTTTTAGAAAATAAAATCGTTTTCCATATGTCCCAAAATTTATTCCCAGTGTACGTGTGTGGCTGGGCATCAAGAGACAACGACTGGCAGTCGAGGACCGCGGGCTGATCATTGCTGGAAATCTGCGGACGGGCTTGTGTTTGTTTGTCGCCTCTAATGAAACACGCGACATGGAGGAAAAAACAAAAAAAAATATATAAAGGGGGATGCCCACACACACTCACATCCACACTCTCATACACACACACTGGCTCACACTCAACTTTGACCCGGGTCAGGGGGCACAGGCAGGCTTGAAATTAAAAAAGATAACTCAGATGCGAAAACAATTGATAGTCACAGATATTAAGCTTTGACAGCAGAAAATACGATAGACACGGCCCGATAAAATTTATTTTGCGCCAAGTCAATTAAGGTTATACTCCTTAAGAATCTGCCAGATCGGAGATGGAAGGGGATCCGTGGAGATCCGCAGGTGAAGATCCCCTGTCAGAGGTGAGGAATCCTCCGGTTTAACGAACTGCCGCGTGAACTGAAAACATTTATAACATATCGTAAACGAATGAGAGTTCTTTGTATGATTGATGGGCCGAGTGCATTGTGCATGGGTTTTGAGCTAATTTATAACAACAATCGGGGGATTTGTATGCCGCCTGTCAATATGGAATCAAAAAGCGTTGTGTAAAAACTCAAACTGAACGCAACGGAACGGGACGATCCTTTTGTCTGACTCCAAAAAGATCGCTTTGATTGGACGTATTTATTTTTTGTTTCTTTCCGGCAATCGTTGAATGCGATGAGTAATGGATGGAAAAGTGGTTGTATTACCCAAAAACTCAAGCTGTGCGAAAAGCAAAAAACAACAACAAAATACTCAATAACACAATAAAAGGAAGAGCCAAATCGAAGGAGGGCAGTGCCAACGACACTTTACACCTCCGATGATCCGTCATAACTTTTAACACATGATATAATTTTGCATGGATTGTCGGCCGTGACTTGATTGATGACTGTCTCTTCACCCCGACAGATCCGATGCGCCGATCCCCTCACCAGATCTTGAAATTAGTACAACAAACTCAACGTAACTGTCAATGATTGGTAATTGGAATTTCAATCAAACAAAAACTCCTTTCGAATAGCTTTGAAAAAAGGTCGGAGCACCCTGTTGTACAGAATTTTAAGGGGGATTTATAACTAAGGGAGTACTTATTAATTATTTAAATTAAATACTAAATAAATATGTAGTTTTATTATCTCAAAGCTAATGAATATAATTGAGCTGCAACGATTTTTATTACCAGAAAGCTTAAATAGATTTAAAAACAGGAAACTTCCTCTTTTGAGGATTCTGTATAGAATGTTGATGTTGAAATTAATATTTCAAGTTCTAATTAATCTAGAAATCAGCAAGTATCCAGCCAGATATCATTATTTTTCATTTACAGGGTATCTGCTATGTTCCATAGCCTTCTACTCTTCTCTTCCACTATTTCGATTTGTTTTACAAGCATTTCGTGAGCTGTACAAAACACTTTCAATAACGAGAAACCGAGAAATGACCGAAAACAAAAAATATTATTCGTTAGCGCTCGCCGATGCACCGCAATGATAAGAGACTTTAATTGATTAGGTTTTTGTTTCTCCGTTGATTATTGAAACCATTTCACTGTTTCCAATTCCCACGCCAGCCTCGGAGGGTAAGAGTCTGTGATTTATTATGCACAAGAAAGGGAAAACATATATATCGGACACGGCGTTGGATTTTGGATTTTGATTTTGATTTGGGCGATCGTGAGGGGCTGGCGGAATGCGGAAATTTCCAAGAGCTAATACGCAGGTGTTGGGGCTACCGCCCCCTTGCGAGAAATATGATCTATGAGCGCTGGAAATAAATCCATGGCATGACCTCAGACATCAAACTTCGACACTCGAGAAACTCATCACGATGGAGCTCATTAACAAGAAGCTAGCTGCCTTGCTGGCTTTGTGGTTTATGAATAATCCCCCGTTTATTAATCAACTCAAAACCGAGTGTGTGTGTGCGCGAGTTTGATTGCAAATAGACGATGATGCTATTATAATGATCGCACTATTAGGGATTACGAACAGCTGACGGAAGAAGCCTTTCGGCTGGACCCACAGCGAAGTTCCCTTTCCTTTCCTTTCCGGCCACTTCCTGAAACTGAAACTAAACGCCGTGGCAGCCGATGACAGACTAATTTCAGGGCAATTAGCCCGGGGGATGATCGGTAGCCTAATGAGTGTATCAATAACCTGAAAACCGACATAAACTACCAGCTACTACTATTTTACGGTCGTTCTGGTGATCTTGACCATAAAATCGGCCATATGTTCTACTATCATTTAGGGGAAAACTCCGTCCGGGGCTGAGAAACTTTCTCTAATCGCCGTGCGGCGGACAGGAAGTTTCCCCAGCTTGTCGTTTTGGGAAAACTGTTGACATGTGACACGACTTAGGGCCTAAGGCAGAAGGGGCTCAAATGCACATTTAAATAAGCCTTTTGTTGGCACACACTCTCGCACACACATTTTCCGAGCTCTCGAAAATCCAGCGACTTTGCTAAGTACACACGCACGAGGACTTAGGGATAAACTCGATCCTGGCAGGGACTCGGGCTCAGTTCAGTTCAGTTTATTCCTAATTACATGCGTGAGCGCTCTAAATGCGCAAAATGCCGAAAGGCAAATATTATTGCTTGTTTAGGCCCGGTCGCCTGGCTAATGACAATTGTTGTTTATATTCATGATTTCTGCATTATTTTTTCAACTAAACATTGGAAATTTTAATCTGCGACACACGCTCTTTTCATCATCTGCGGCTTAGTCAGGTTTGTTCTTTTTATTTTTATATATATATTTCCCTCTGTCTCTGGTCGGCTTTAATGATTTTGTTTCTTTATCCTTCGGACATCTCCTTTTTGCGGCCACACCCCTGCCCTGTACAAAATACATTTTTATACTCCCGTGTCGACGGCTGCGGGCAACATCTGGAGTTGGAAGTTTCTGGAGGAGTTATTAGTTAGGAGCTCCGTGTGCGGTCAGGCTAATTGAGTGATCAAGCGTGAGGGTCAACAGCTAGGACCGATCAGGAGCCAGTCGAGCAGGGAAACGGCAACAGCCGTATTATGGCAGTTAAACTGCGTCTTAATTGCCAGTTTTCGTTTCGGAAAACTAACAAATTTTGACAGCATCAAGATTTAGATGGGAGATAGCATGAAGGGAAGGGGAATCTAAGGATCTTGGATATCTGGGTAAAATCAAGGATTTGACTTTGAGGTATTACGAGGATATATAGACATCTAAGTGGAGTTTCACTGGTGATTATTGCGAGTCGAATATCATACTATCAAATGATAGTTCTCATTAAAATATTATTTTTAATATTTTATTATTTTATTTGTATAAACAAAACTGTATACCTGACCTTCCCACTTCACAATTTACTCAGCAATTAATATTGTTATGATTGAAAGTCCAAGATCAAGCATATAACTCGCATATTTCTCTGTGTGCTTTTGATGACATCGAACAATTAACCACACAATCGCCCCATCGTTTATTTTGCAATTATTATCTATATATAATATATACAAATATATTGATGGCGATTTTTTTGTTGTTGTTGTATATTTTCTATTAGACAAACAGTCGACACACCCAAAGTGCATCTATCGCCATCTTTTCAGCTCAACTCCGGGGCTCCGTCGACGGCAACTGTCATTAACAACGTTTAGCGTTTTTAGCACAATTTGCATTAACAATGCCCCGGCACAAACACACGTGCAGATCTGGTCAATAAACAATATTATATAGAGGCATCAAATGGGGAGCCTTTGGAAGTGCAGAGTTCTGTCTCGCATCTGCCAGAGTCAAACTCAGAGGCGAAGTCAGAGCCATACAAAAATGGAGCTGCGATCGATTGGCACGCTGGAAGTTTGGAGCGATGAGCCGCATCACGACTCGGCCATACGAATATTCTAGAGGGAAAATCTTATTAAAATTTTATTGCAACAAAATGGAAAAGCTAAAAACAGAAAACTGAAAACTGAAAACTGGCATCGCCTAAGCTTCAGCTAAAAACGGAATTCGTGCGCATCAAACAGCTTCAGTTGAGGTTTTTGTATCTTTTGTGTGTAGCGGAACACCTGCTTGGATGCGAAGCTGAGGCTTCTCTGATTCTGACTATATAATACACTTGAAAGAAATGTGAATCGCCCAAGTATATGGTGGGTTTTTAAATACTAGAACTATAATTAATAATTTGAAATAAATGGTGGAATATCTTCTTAAACTGATACATTTTCATAAGAAACTGATTAAAATATAAATCAAAATTGTATTACTAATAATTTATTTTTTAACTATTTCTTTCCCTACTTAAATATATAAAATTTTAAATTTATTTCATATTTTTCCCTATAAACAAAATCATACTTTCTTTAAGCGTAAAATGACGTCCAGTGCAGTGCAGCTGGCGAGCGGATTGTGATGCATCAGAGTTGGTGCTGGCAACTGGCAACTTGGCTAAGACGACTCCAGCGATCCGACGACCTTCTTACCGCCCCGTCCAAACAGAAACCGCCCCATCGGGCCAATTGTGCTGCAAACGCGGCGCGACCTTAGTCATTTGTCAGCCCGAACTGGCAACCTGGGAAAGAAACAGCACTCGGAACCCGCAGCAGTGCCATAATGCACTGTGCCACTGCCACTGCCACTGCCACTGCCTTTGACTTGGCTTTGCTGCCACTTTCCTGGCCGACATTGCCTTTGTCTTGGCCAACTAAATATCATTGGGTCAAGTTCGTCCCGGGCCGCAGAGAAAGAAAAATAAATGTACGGGCCGCAAAGCAATCGATCTGCCAAATTGGATTCCAGTGTGGGGTGCCAGCAGGAAAATTGAAAACATATTTTATACGATTTTCCCGGCTAATCGCCGGCCTTTGATTTATACATTTTCATAATTTTATTGTCGGCACGCAGTCAACGCCTCTATCCAGCGCCTAGGCGCAAGTTCATCTCTGGGTCTTCGTGTCATGGTCCGGCCGAGGTAAATGTATGATTCACTTCAAGATGATTTGCTATGCCATGTCCGAGGGGGAGCGAAGAACGAGGAGGCGGAGAGAGGAGCCCAGTGCAGGTGCCAGCATCGCCCCACTTTGCAGTTTTTGGGTCCTCCCCGAGAGTGCACCTTGTGGGCCTGGCCAGGCCGTTTTATTGCCCACACTTGGCGGTACCTTGGCCCGGCGGCTACTTTCTCACATAAACCTGTGGAAATGGGGAAATGGGAAAGGCGGAAAGCCAAAGGCAACGAATTCGGAATGCTCTGGGTGCCAGAAAAATTCCATGAATGTAGGGAGTCAAGGTAAAAATAAAAGAAATTAAGCCTTTATAATATCTAATTTCCTTTTGCTTCAAGAACCAATTCTATCCAAATTTTTAACGATAACACTATACCCACGATCCCAATTAAGCCATCTTGGACTGCCACTCATCGGCGAAATGCAGAGTACAGAGAAAGGCCATTCAGGGCGCAGCGTTTCTCGCAATCAGCTGTGAAAAATCTTACCCCATTTATGGCCCACTAAAATGGGCCGAAAGTAACACAGGTCGAAACCGAACGCCATTCACAGCACACAGCACACAGCATACAGCATCTTCTCCCCAAGTTCCCTTGATGTTATGAATTTAATGTACCTCCATTATGCATAAATTCACGAAATTCCAGCACTCGGGCGATGAGAGTGAACCGAAAGCTTTGTTTTTCTGGAACACCGCTGGACCGTTGGACTGCTTTTATTTACGAGTATTTATTTTCTTTTTTTTTTCTGGAGGTTAAAAACCTTTCGCACCTGGCAGAGCAACAATTTCATAGTCCATTTGGCTGTGAGGTGTTAATAACACAACAACAAAGGCGTTACAATTACACATTGAAATCGGTCCGAGCGGACAAAGTTTGGCTTTTCTTCTTCGGCCCCGATGTGTGATGTGATGTCAACTCCGGGCAGGTTCCCACCGAACCCAGGCTGGTATCACCGCTTGGGACAATTGTTAAATATGGCATTTTAAAGTTCGACTCGTTCACATTTTATGGCCTCACATTTGCCCCGAAAAGAAGCGGCATTTGCGGCAAAATTTTAAAAAATTATAACAATGCCCGACTTTTGGGGAAAAAGGGAAATGGTAATGGCTGGCTCTTTGGACAAAACGGAAGCTGTTCTCGGACGAGTGAAAATATCGCGGCTTACGAACTGGTCCACTCCATAAACTGTAGGATTAACTCCGCTTTCGGGGAGCTTCGGCTACGATTGTGGAGCAATTTGTTTGGACCACTTCCAAAGCTGATTGATATCGCTTTGGGCCAGCGACTGATCTGTCAATTTATCACTGTCCCCGCACTGGCCAAAGGGGGAGGGGAATAGGGGGAAAGCCGGAGACGCGTCGCGGCCAAAATTGATCATCGCAGAGTTCGCCCCATTGACAATCATAATTAATTTGATTAAATTCAAATTCGCGCTCGTAGAACGGGGACAGAGAGCAAAGGCAGCGAGCGAACAAAACAAATATATAAACATGGCTACACATTTTTCATCTGACGAAATTAACATTTCTGTTTTCGTTAATTTTGGCATGTGGCGGCGACCCCTTAGGGTCAAATATGATTTGGTTTCAAGTTTTCCAAAACTCTTCAAAAACAAATCGATACCAAAAACAGATCAATGATCTCATTTGCATACATCTGTGTCGGTATGTAAAACTGTCCGAACGGATAGCTGCAAACCGAAACCAAAACGAAAATACGACTTCAGAAAAAAAGAATAAAAAATTGAAATAAAACCACTGAGGCTGCCAAATGTGAAACATGCAAAGAGCATCGGGCATCGAGCATCGAAATGCCGCAAGGTGGAAATCAATTTTGTTTTCTTTCGTTTCTTTGCTGGCTTTCAATCAAAATCAAACTCGGTTGAGAAATGAATTAAGGGTCCATAAAAACGCTAACGAAGTTTATATGCTCTTAAAAATATTTAATGGCTTAGAATCTTAATATTGGTGAAATTTTAGAGTTTAAGCCTTTATATTTGAGTGTGTTTATGAAGTAAAGGCGTAGTGAAACTGGAAATAACTTAAACATTGTATTAATATCATTACCGTATTATTAAGTAATCCATGTGTAGTCCGCATATTTATTATTGTAAATACCTTTTTATATTTCAAATAAACCCCATAATATAAATATAATTTCAATCTATCGACATCATCAATACCTCAGCACTTCTAGAGTATCTTTAAAGACAGAATGCTATCGAATCGAAATCGAGTCAGCGGCAGCCCTCAACAACGAGGCAAATTCAAATCGAACGCATAAATTAGTCAGAAATAAGCGCGAAAACGTGTTTTAAATTTTTGTTTTCATTTCACGCGCCAAATCAAAGAATGAATCGAACTGAAACCAAACCAAACCGAAAGCCAAAAACCAAAAACCAAAATGAAATGAAACGAACGGCGAGCACTCATGTCAGTATTTGTCAAAAATGTAAAAAAATGCGGCTCTCGTTGTTGTTGATTTTGGCATTGATTAATGCATTTATAATTAATTTATTGTATGCACAGTATTCCAGCTGAAATAAAGGTAGCCTCCTGCATGACACAAGTTTTCCTTCTTCTTTTTATTTGTATTTTTTTTGTGTCGAAACTGGAGCTGGAAGCGGAGCCGAAACTGGATGGATACAATTTGCCTGTAACCTAATTTCAGCAGAAATATTTATATTGATCGAAAGGGGCCCGATCATGCTGGGCCAGAATACAAATCGGCCGAATGATTGATGATGATGATGGCCGAGTGTCAGGACGAGGCTCTGGACCAATGTATATTCGCATTCTGCAAGTCACTCGAAATTCGAGTCTAAACGGCGGCAAATGGCAAACGATGAAAATCCTGGCAAAAGTCACATACATTAGAACGCATTAAAGTGTAACCAGAAAGGGGCGAGTCCTGCAGCGGAAAGGCAAAAGGAAAAGAATGGAGGAAACCCCTTGAGCCTTTCCCGCCGGCAATTGTTGCAATTGTAAGGCAGAGATTTCGTGAAAAGGTACACTCGGAGAAATGTATAGATCTTGATTTGAAAGCTATATTTAAAATTATATTACTTTGTTAGGGTCTCAGTGAGATTTTCCTATAATTAAGAGTGGATTGAAGAGTGGATCAAAATAAATAAAAATGATGCTATATTACATATAAGAGTTACAGGGAGTATCAAAGATCATCTTGAAATTGAAATTTTAGGGGAAACTTTGTTAAAGATTTTATTGTTCATATTTTTAAACGCTCATAATTGTTAGCGAGCGAATTAGCTAATATTTATAAGACAGAGGTTGCTTCAAAAGGACTCTCTTTTATTTACGCATTCCATTTTCCAATATTTTGTAGCCCAACCTTATTCGAATTTTTTGTATTATTTCAAATTAAACCTTGGTATTAAATATTCAATATATTTACCCTAAATTCCTTCCAGAACTAAATGAAACTTTATTTTAAGTGTAGCATAATAAAAGAAAGCCGAGGCAGAATAGAGAAAGAGGCCTTAGTCCAGGCTGCGCACCCATAACAAACAAATCAAGAACAAACAATTGCCGGGGATAATCTGTTGCTCACCAAGGATTAGCAGGCACTTCCTTTCTTGTCTCCCTCTCCTTCTCCCTTTCCCTTTAACCATATGCAAATGCCGAGGCCTGAGGACCGAAATTAAAGCATGAAAAT
>VNJS01010574.1:0-14140 GCA_008042575.1 Drosophila watanabei | reverse complement strand
AACAACCCACATTCTGGCAGTCAGTTAGGCAATTAAATTGACGTCTAGTTGAGAGCTTTACTCGGCTGGCCAACTTGACGCACATGAGTCGAAGTGTTGCGTTTCGGAGCATTCCCTAAGCAGACCGGCACTGGTTTGCTGCTAATTAACTCACCTGGTTTGCCGTTAGTGCATTTCTTTTCAATTATGATACCAATTGTGCAGAATTTACAGGATTCGTTGTAAGTTGCTTGTCTTGAGTCCTGACCTGATATTTACACTGGCCAAAGCCAAAGTTATTAGTGGTAGATTAGTTCGGCTGAAATAAGTTTATTAAGGTGCTCAACCCATGGCCGACTCCTCTGGACTGATGCCCAGGAATCAGAATCGTTAAGTGCAGGACATTTGCAGATGTTGGAAGAAACGTACGGCGCATAGTTTTAGGATTTTTGGCCTAAGGATCTAAAATCAGCTCAGGCTATTTGATTTTAGACGATTTTAAATTGTCAATCAATGTTGAAAGAGCAATGTTTCTCTCTTCATTTACCAACTGAACAAATTCTACTTTCATTAGAATATTATTCAAGTTGACATCATTAAAATATGATTATAGCCGTACTCAATACAACCTGCTGATGAATCAATCAATGTCAAAGAATATCAGGTTAATAAATATTCAACCTTCGAAAGTTCACGATTTCTGCCATGTGCAAGTGCAATTATAGCGAAACTCAATTAAACATTGTAATTCTGTGTATGTTTTCCTGTAATTTTCCCCATGAAGTCCTGCTTTAAAAGGGAGCAAGTAGTACTTAACCTTTGAAGTGCACTATTTGCCAAGTAAGGAATAACATATTTTAGTTTTTTTTATAAACATTTATTTATTCAAAAAGTTATACATAATCGTACATACATACACAAATGTAATTAATTACACGTGCGTATTTGATAGATATAGGTTTTGAACATATGGATTATCTCACAATAAAACGATGGTTTCCTTCTCAAACGTGTGCAGTTAAAATAATGATGCTGGCGATGAATGAACATTGTTTCAGATGTGCTTTGTTAGGACACACAACGTTTGATTTGATTAATGCAATGAGCGTACAACTAAATGATATAAAACGTTCTTTTCTGTTTAGTTACACAATCATCGAGAGAATTACATTTGCATTTTGTTAAAATCAATGCTGAACTCATCATTAGCAAAGTTTTCGAATTGCTACGATTGCACGATTGCCGTTATTATCAATAAGAACTATACATTATGTATTATATTAAAAAAGGTTTATTATAGCTTTGTTTCTGAGTATAAAGTCTCACAATGTGCAGAATAATTTCAAAGTGTTCTGATATTATTTTATTTATTATTATTCATCATTCAGTTTTTAAAGATATTTTGATTGGTGCCGATTTGTTTAAACTTGTTTAAGGCACATATTGATAACAACTCGATTTCCCAACAAAAATGAATAAAAATTCTTTAATTTAAAATAAATATGCGGCAACAACTTGATTTTGGGTGAGCGCCCGCTTTGTACCATAAATTAAATGCAATTCCTTTTCGCGTTTTAGTTGTGTTCGATCCTAATCTGCCTGCATTCATTTTATTAGATTTAAGAAATATATATTTAGTCAGTTAAGAGTTTCAACAATGCCAGATCCCACGCTCAGGGGCTTGGTGTTTATTTTAAATTAAAGAATTCTCTTTTGTTGTGGCCTTGCTGGGCTCTTGTTTCTCTAGAACAATTTGAAGATTAGAAAAATATAATAATATGTTTTTGTTTATTTCTGCATATAATACATTAGCGTTAAAGTATTTAAAATAATTTAAGTTTAGCGTTTAATTGTACATAATGAATGCTTGATATTATCATCATAATAATCATAGCTACGTATGACCGTGTTTCATTAACTAAATATGGCTGTTAAACTTTTTTAAGGTGACATTATGCAAATTGTTACGATAGCTTGCGCGCCCCCACTCTCTTTTCACACAATCAGATCGGAGTGGAGCAGATATAGATATTTAACATAATCAAAGAATACTTCATTAACAAGAGCTTGCGTCAGTTTAACAAAAATAGAATATGCTTTACGCTTACTTAAAAAAAGACGGCACAAGATCGTTGCCCGACATAATAATGAGTTGACCCGGCTAGGACTTTCGTTGCCCAGCCTCTTGGGAGTGCACAATGATCAGGGAGAAACAACTAACGTTCATCTCGTGAAAGATTCATAATTTGAGTTAAAAGAGCGGTTAAAAAAAAAAAAAAATAAAAACAGTTTTTGTTGCTTGTATAGAGTTTCTTGGATGAGATTCCGTTAACATAATATTCTTTAGTTCGGTTAAGGGGTTTTGGGATTATTATATACAGACTTGTATATGCATATTATGTATATTTATATATAAATATATATGTGTGCCTTTGCTTTAAGTATGTTTTTGTTCGTTGAACTTTTCACTAATAACTAACTTGTATTTTCCATTAGATTATGTTAATTAAACTAAGTTCTATGTTTGATTCTCTTATCAATTGTTTTGCTTTTCGCTTACTTTGTTTAGTTTTGTTTTTGCTTTGTTTGCTGGCAAAACTTAACAGTTTAATGGCCACAAGATTCAATACATACTGATGTTGCTGCTGCTGTTCTTTGCTGTTGCTTTGTTGCTGCTGCTGCTGCTGCTGTTGCTGTTGCTGCTTTCCATTAAGTGCTGCATCTGCTGCTCGGTGTTGTTGATGTGGCGAATGGGTCAGAGTTCAGGTGTCAGGAGCGGGTTTAGTAGCTGTTGTGTCAGTGACATGTTGCTCAGAGTGTTCGGCTTTCAGTTTACAATTTTCTGGCTTTTGGTTACAGTTTCTGGTTAGCTTCAGATGGATGCACATACAGACACACACACGCATACTCATGGCTCTGCTATGGGCCTGGCTAGGATGCAGCTGATGCTCGGCGTCCGTGGTCGTCTATGGCAGGCGTGGATGGATTCATGGCGGATGGAGGAGCGGGTTGGTTGAAGAGTTTAATGGTGTCATTGGTGGTGTTGGTAGTGTGCTTTTGGGGTGTTTTCTTTTTTTTTATCGGTCAGAGTTGGGTTTGTCGGGTTATTAATCGAATTTGTATTTATATTTTTTGTTTTTTATTTATTAACGAATGTAAGTGGGTGGAATATTTGTGTTTGCGTTGTTTCGTTTCATTTTTATTTGTATTTTAGTTAGCATGTAAAGAGAGAGATTCATAGAAGTGGAAATAGAGTTTTAATTAATATTTCATGGTTAGCAGTTAGTCTTCATGTCCTAGTTTCTATGTTAAGAGCGAGTTAAGAGCGCAAAAAGTTACTAAATAATGGCTGCATCGAACGCACTTAATTAGTAAACTCACATGATCAGTGGGGGGCACAAAAACATGCTTTTGATTAAAACTTAGTAACTTTTTGCTGGCTGCTGCCAAGCGCATCCATTAATCAAGGGATGCGGTCAACAGCGTGGAGTTTATATAGTAAAGACAAACACATACATTATTATCATTAGAGGCTTTCATCGACAGGAAATTGAATTAAATTATATAGAAAAGTTGTAGATAGTGCGAATATTTTTTTGGTGTCGTTATTTGATGCAACATTTGATGGTTATTGAAGTTGGTTCTCTGATTTCAATTTACACAAGAACATGAGAGTTTTCCTTTTTAGATTAATTCATTTTTACTAGTTTTCGTTTGTTTGTTTTTGGTTAACTTGGCCTTTGGTTAGTTATAATTAGCAATAATATTACATCACATTTTTTGTTTTGTTTTTTGACTATCAATCATTTGGTTTTTACCCGTTTAATGGTTTTAATATGCTATTTATAAGATTTATCACATTATAATTAGGGGGAAATTAAATTAAACAAACAGATTACATAAAATTGCAGGTGCATAAGCTGTCAGGGCAGAGTGTGTGTGCTTGAAATACACAGTTTTCTTTTTACAAATGTCAAAAGAGAGTAATTAAACTTCAACAAAAGCGTTATATACATGTTTTTTTCTTTGGATCAATAAACAAACGGTTAATTATTATTTTTCTGCGTTTATCTCACGCTGTTTTAGCGGTTTAACAAATTCATATTCCGTTCCTGGAACCAATTGAGTGGATTAATAAGTTTATCATTAAAAAAGGAAAGATTGAATATATAATGTTCAGATACTCAAAGGAAAAGAAAGATTTTCCTTTAGTTGACATATATACTTATTTCGTGTTTGAAGCAGATGCGTATGCAATTTCATGGATTGGATAGGAGTTATACAAGTTATGTGTAATTAACTAACTAGTCTAGGAGAACAATTAATCATAGACAGGAATATATATTACTGAAATACCGCAACCCATAAGCTTAAGTATATTAAGGGTGGTCAGTACACATAGACACATGTATCAGATATGCAGATATATATGCTTCGTGGCATTTATGGTGGATTCTTGCTGGTAGTAGGTTGATCTGGCTCGTCGGTAGGATTAATAGTCGATCGAGGTGGAGGAGTGGAGGTGGTAAGCATAGAGTTATGCCCGGAGGACGTGTGTGTGGTGGGTGAGGGTATTATGGTTCAATGTGGCGTGTCTGGTTGCTGTCTATCGGTAAGTTGGCTTAGTTACTAGAGTTGCAAACAAAGTGAAGTGTTTATTATTATTATTTCTGATCAATGAGTTATGTGTGACGATTGAATTCGAGAAATATTGGATTTATTTGTTTTGGGTTAAGTTCGGAAAGCGTTAGATTCTGGTTGAAATTTTGTAGAACCATTTTTAGGTTAATTCTGGAAGAAGTCAAGTTCGTAGAACAATAAAGAATCACAAGTCTCGGTACGGATTTTTTTTGTTTTTGCTTTTTGTTGTGTTGATTTTTTTTTTCGTTTTTTGTTTTTTGTTCAACAAAAATCATTGATCTTTATTTCTTTGTGGTACACATTCGGTTCAATTGCAACATTTACACTCGAACGCATAATACAAAATAATTATATAATCTTAACGGACTAAACAGGGGACTTATTCCTAGGATACACATGTAAAATTCATATCTCGTAAATAGGGTTTTCTTTTTCTTCTTTAAATGTGGTATATGGCTTATCCGAGAGTAATAATACACATAAAAATCTACTATAATGTTTAAAAGTTTCCGTCTCTTTTTTTTTTGTTTTCTTTTTGTTTTTCTAATTTTTTTCTTCTTTTTTTATTTTGAGTTTATGTAAAACATCAAAGGCACAAGTCAACGTGTAAACAAAGGAAAAATAATATAAAAATTTCTGTATAAATATAAATTGGTATAAAAAAATAATCAACTTTTCATATGAAAGATTTTGCATGTGTCTGTACTTTTCTTTTATCAAAAATTTGTTTGCTTGTTGTTTCAGAACTCGCAGTCCTGCGGAAACAAAATGCAACTGGACACAGACCCATTTGCATTTCGTTCCGGGAAAGATAACACATAAAGTAAATAATAGTTTGATAAAAAAATAAATAAAAGAGTAGAAACACGACTAACCTGTGGAGGCGGTGCGGCGCTTGACAATTCTTTTCGAACTCTGATCAGGGCAGAGCGGCCTGGCCTGGCCAACGGTTCCGGTCAGGTTTCATCGGGTATACAGTGCGGGGCGGATATTGTTGATTTCTTTAAGAGCAGCAGACTCGAAGGATTCATTTCGAATAAATAAGGGGTCAGAAGTTAACGTAATTGAACTAAATTGAGTGATTGAACGCAATATATATCTGGGCGGACGACCCAACACAAAAATCTAACGATTTTCGTTTCTCTCAAGACAATTATTGATAAAAAGATTCCCGTTAAGGCTTGATCTCAAGTTGGTGATGATTATTATTTAAAGAAATAGGGGGTGGTGTGCTCTCTGATCTAGGTCTCTGCTGTTCCTGCTGTCGCTTTACTGTATCTCAATGAAACCCGCCGGCTTGGCTGGCACTCCGACCGTTGCTCGCTGATAGGGATGTTCTCTGTTAGCCGCCAAACGACGCTGCTGCTTTATGGCGCCTACTAAAATATACGATACGATACATGTAGATATGGATTTGTATATAGGCTTATATCGGTTATATGTTTAAATAATGTGAACATTATATTCGCTACAAGATACGTCTTAGGGGCTAGTAGATATTTCATATATCGTCCTTAGAGATACAATATGCTTGCTCAAACTGAAGCTTGCTTGCTGCCTTACTGCTGGAACTTTTGCTTACAAGCCAATTGCCAACTGAGAGGGAAAATCATCTTCACCTGTTCGTACTCGTGTGTTCACTTTACTTTATAACATTTAAATTCTCTGCTTCTTTGGAATGAGTCGTTTATATATGTGCGTGTTGTGGGTAACTATGTATTCGATATATAGTATTGATTCTGTTTCAGAGTTGGGCACAAAATAAGTGATTTTCAAGCCGCTTATCCTAGACCTAGGAAGACAAAGTACTTTCTCCCGGTATTATTACGTTCTAGACAAGATTGATTGTGATTGTGTTTACAATTGTTCCTTAAGCAATTTGATCTTCCAGCTTGCTGACTAGTCGTGCATTCAATTTCTGTTCCTGGACGGCTGCCGGAGAGCCTCGACTAACTTAAATGTATTTGAAATAATTAATTAAGCACCAACTCGATTCAAGGCTCTTTTCCGTTCCGAAGTAATGGGTTAAGATACTCTAGTGTTTGTAAATTCTGAAGAACGGTCCCTGCTCGGGCGCCATTCGTTTTGTTTCACGAGAAATGGCACTGGATGGAAAAATTTAAACGGATTTCCTATCTCTCTATATGTAAGGTACATTTGTGCATAAATACTGTCCCCCCACTCACTAAAATAACTAAATAGATACGAACAATAAAAAAAAATACAGCTAACACCTAACACTCGACCCTTATACCGCGAAATTACAAGAAGGTTACTTTTTCAGAGGGGAAATTATAGGTAAGAACGAATCGTTAACTCAGCAACTAAGTTGAAAGTTTAGCCTTCTTTAATTTGAATACTCATGGGTTCCAAAAACGAAAATCAACAACTTGCTTTGGCTGCCGCTGCCGTCGTTGCTGTTCTCAACTAGAATATACTCATTTAAAAACGTGTGTTCGGGGGGATTTGCAGAAACTCTGAATTAGAATTAAAGTTAAGATTAAAAGAAACTACAAATTAAGGGCCTAAAAATCACTTATTTTTGCCAAAATTGCATATTGCATATTGCTGACCTATTGCCACATATCCACTATTAACTACAGATTAAATATTGCAATTAATTGTATAAAAACAAATTCATTGGCGAGCAATAATCGTAATATTGTAAAATTGTTATTTTTCAATTTGTTTCTTTTCTGTACGATTTTATGTCTCATTGAGTATTTTCTTTCTGTTCTTGTTTGTTGCTTTGTGCCGTTTAACTCTTATGGTTTTGTCTCTAAGTTTATATAAAATTGTATATATACAGTCTATACATTCATGTGTATATATATATATACTTTTTTGTTTCAGTGTGACTGTAACGTTAAGCTAAACATTTTTTAAATGGATTTTTCTTTTCTCTATATTTAGTTTCTGCTTTGTTGTTGGTTTTCAGGGGGAAAATAATAGAGAGTGAGAGAGAGAAGTTCAAAAGACGGAGCCGGCATGCATATATCGACCAACTGTAAATATTTATGTTTATAACAAATAAATAAGATAAATAGAGATTTTGTTTTAAGAGGCGGGTAAAATCAATGAAGAGGGTTTAAGTCTGTTAGCTCTGGTTGTTAAATATTTAAAATATTTGTGAATTATTATTGTTGCTGGCATAAGCATAAGCCAAGGCAACGATGTTAAGAAGCGTGCGTTTCGGCTGACAGATTCTTATTGCATACTTTATGGCACTGAACGTAAATTAAAAGTGTGTTAGCTTCATGTAAAATACAGGAAAACCTGGACAATCTGCAGTCACAAAATCAGCAAGAACTTCTCAGAAGATTCAGATTCAACGACTGCATCACCATCCAGCCTCCAGCTATTGTAGCCTGCTACAACTTAACGAATAACAACAGAAAAATAAATGCAAACTCCTCTCATCGGTATAAAATGCGAATTCTACATCTTTTACAAGACAAGTGTGTATAAAAAAAAACAAGACAATTAACAAAACAAATAATAAAACAGAGGGCATACGAGGATATAAAATAAATGTGAGAAAATGTATATAAAGATAAGAAAAATAATACTATATGCTCAAGTTTGCTGGCTGCTAGACTGTTTTAGCAAACTCAATCGACTGCACTTGGTTAATGTGTTAAGAGGAAAGACAAACGCCTGGCCGCACGGTCATCGTGGCGTATGCGCAACGTGTCAGATGTGTGTGTTTATGTTTCTGGTGTGTGAGTGTGTGTTAAATGGCGTGTGCTCGTCTGGCGATATGCTGTATTATTGCTCGCAATTTAACTCGCAGCTAAACCCCTGACTTGTGTATATCTAATTGACTGACTGACTAACTGACTGATTGACTGACTGCTCTGCCTACGTCGTTTGATGGATGATTTGCTTAGTGTGTGTGCAAAATCATAATCGAAATCAATATAGATATAGTAGAGATAGCGATGGATCGGTGTGATTGGGTGAGTGTGTGATTCAGAGAGATATTGAGATAGGATCCAGATTATCTGGCAAACAACCCACCGCTATGATCAGCATATTCCGTGAGCAGAGGATTGCCGGCGAGGGCGGCGTAGTTCGCATAGTCGCCATACGGGGCGAAAATCATTCCATGGCCGGTCTGGTCGAAGGCGGCAGTGGGTGCGGCCTGGGCGGAGAGTATGCTGGCCGCCGTGGTCGGGACGGTCATCCGGGGATTCAGGATCAATGGGGCGCCCAGTGGGGCGGTGGCGGGAGCACGGATCTGGGCGGCGAGGCCGGGCAGGCCGGCGGGCGTCAGCAGGCGGCTGTCCGAGGCTGCCATCAGGCGGCGCCAGTCCTCATCGCACACTGCGGGATACAGATAAGAAGCAGAGCCAACGCATGAAAAAGCTGGTCGTCGTACACATAAATCAAATACGAAATAAAGAAATATAAATCGAATGTAAATCAGTTCGGTGTCTGTATCATTTCAGCGTCAAATCGTTAATGGTTAGATTTTCGCTCAGGATGTGGGCTACATTCTCGATTAGCTGGTGGTAGTTCTCGTTATTTTCATTTTTAATCTGGCTGACTGAAGATCGGGTTAGCTTTTTAGAGAGTTTCATAATGATATGTATATAGAGAGTCTTGGTTGACATACCTGCGACAGATTTCGCTGTTGTGTCCCTATAAGTGCCGTTAATAATCGCCAATTCCATAAGTTGACGTTTCTTTAGCTCATCTTCGCCTTCGGCTTGCTGTTAGTACAAGTATGTGTTTTTGTTTGGTTTTAATGTATTAAACGGAATACATTAAAGCAGATTAGATTTTTTTGGTAAGAGAGAATAAGAAATAAGAGATTTCATTAATAATTATATTGGTTAACATTCATTTCAGAGATTTAAGAAATCATTAAATACAATTATTATTATTACAAGGGTTGGGGAGAAAAGGCAGAGGGACACTCGTTTTTAATTTTCTCCCTTTGTTTGATTTTGTTTTACTTTAAGCATTTCGCGGGCGTATTATTATTATTTTTTTATTAGGCCCCACTGCGTATACGCAATGTGGCGGTATCAGTTTACTTTCAGCTTTTTTAAGAGGGGACGCTGCGTTCTTTGGGAACTTTTCAGAGGCACTCACCGGCACGAGCAACTTCTGAACTTCGGCAACAGCCTGGGCCAGCTTGACCTTGGCCCGGTTCTCGGTGTCCTCGACGGTTATCAGGACATGCAGGTCATCGGACAGATGCTCCCAGTTGGGCTTGCCGCGGTTGGCGTCCTCCTGAAAAGGAAAATACAAAAGATTAATTGAAAGGTATTTAACCCTTTTATTTTGCTTATTTTTAGCACTAAAACATTATCTCAATTATTTTGCAGTGACTCAATTTCAGAGTAAATACTGCTTTGGCCTTATTTTAATCAAAGCTGAATTCCTGTTACAGTTGAGGGAAAACATTCCGCGATACAAAAATGCACATTATCGTTTATTTCAAATTCCACTCATATTATTTGGTATGCAGCATGATTCAATCGTTTCTTCTCCTCCTACTTAATGCATTCATAAATAAACTATTTGAAAAAGTTAAAGAGGAAATTCTGCTAATGGGCGCAAACAATAAATAGTGGGTGGAATTTTGCCAGCACTGAAAAGTTTATTGCAATTTCTCATTTCACAGATGCTACTACTACAAATATTTGGCGTACGTGCAGGAAATATATTAAATAAGTTTCTCCTTCTTTCCTTCTCCACCATGACTCTTGATTTAGTAATCAATTAGGATCAAATCGGATAGAAATTCTTTTGAAGAAGTCCGTCCAGCGCTTATTTTGCGTCAAATTAAGAACTGTCAAGTGTTGGCTTCTGAAACTGCTGGCAAAAGTTTTATCACTTGGTCACTTGACGCAAGGAACCAGAGAAAGATAAATATATATATATAGAGATAGTGAGTGAGGTGTCACCGAAGACAGACTATGCACTGTGACTAATTTCATCCTCGGGGTTTCGGGTCTATTTCTAACCAAGAGATGCAAGTAAACAGAACGTTTCTATTCTTCGTTTTGTGTCACAGTCGAAGAGGATGCGAATCTTTTTGACCGGCGATGAGTCAGACAATTGTGTGGGCGTCTTCCCCTCTCCCCGTCTTTCTTCTCTTGAATTATCAAAATATTGCAGCAAAATTCACAATTTTGAAAACTCTCCCGACTGTCTGTCTGTCTGTCTGTCTGTCTGTCTTTCGTTCGTTCGTTCTGTCTGTCTGGCGCTCATTTGGCCCGCCACATTTATGAATTACGAAAATACTTTTAATCGCCTCTAGACACTCGTTTCATTTCCCCTCCGTTTCGTTTCCCTTTATTTGACTTGGTTTTTTCGTCAGGGGAAATTAAATCATCAGAGCATTGTGAGTGACAAGATATATGCATATTAATATATGAGTAGCGAAATAAGTGAGAGTGCTTTACGGTCTGGCTGAAGACGAGCACATACCCCTTAGAATATAACAGCAGACTCATTAAGAATAAGTAATATTTGATCATTATTGTGGATTATATTTTCTTTCTTTGTCCAAAATATATTTTTATGCCCAACTACATTCCTCCTGCAGCCTAATTACTTGTTTGATTTTAAGGAAATAAACCGAATATCGTTCTTAGCCACAATAATTATTATTCAGCGAAACAAAGAGAGGGGCACATTTTTCGCCTTATAATTGAGAATAATTCCCATTTGGCACGGAAACCGACTGTCAACAGAATTTTCATATGCACACGCGTACAATATTCGCCGAGGGCACTATTTACGATAATTAAAATTGAAATTGAAGTGCCCGGCTAATGGCTGAAAATCTTTGGAATGTGCACAGAAATGTGTGCGGGCTTTTCGCGTATATTGGCGCTAATGGCTCTCTTCCTGCCGATTTTCGCTTCCATTTGGAAATTTATTTAATACTGTGCTCGGCACTCACCTTCTTCTTGTCGCGCATGGATCCCTTGCCGCGGACCATGATCTTGCAGCCGGTCTCCTGCTCCAATTGCTTGGCCGTCATGCCACGAGGCCCCAAAATGCGGCCGACAAAGTTGAACTGAAATGGAAATGAAATGAGAAATGGAGATACAAATTAGACGATGTTCGAAATTAGAGGAAATCATTAGCGAATCAACGAGATCTAATTAACTGGCTAACTTGGTCTTGGTCCAAAGTCCAAAAGTTTTGGGCTTGTCAAATTTAAAACGCATTAGATCGGATCCATGACTCAGGATGCATAAATGCCAAAGCCAGATCCGTTCAGCCTCGGAATTTTTATTAAAGCGTATGACGCTGGTCAGATTCGGTTCGTTGAAGGCTGGAGTCACCCACAGCATTTGGGCGCTACGTACAACAATGGGTAAGCGAAATCTGACCCGAGGCGACACGCCTGAATTTGGCACGATAAACCAATCAGCCAGATAGACACACAGACTGTTTGTGCATAAAGCCAAATGCAGTCAGTCAGTCGGCCGATCAGGCTTTTATACCGCAATAAATTTTGGAAATTTTAATATTTAACTTTGTAGTATATTTTTCTTGTAATAAAAATATTGATTAATGGTTTCAAATTCTATAAAAAGCCATTCGGAATAATAAAAAATATTACGCGCATCGTAAGGCCAAGATAAAATAAATTTATTTAGGCCATTTCTATTACTTTTTAGGACGTTTAATTCACTCAATTACTAACTAGAGCTGTGGTGGCAAAAGCTATAAAATAAATAAAATAAAGTTAAGGGTTCATCAAGAATACCCCGTATTATGGTCTTTCTATATGCAGCGTTAATATCGTGATTGTTTCTATAATACCCCAAAAAATATTATATTTTTATAGCTTTACAACTAACCTATGATATTAAATATATGAATGCCCCACCAATCATTGCCTAATTTGTTATTTTTTCAGTGTACAAGGCGGCGACATTCAAAAGAATTTTGCCTAAACTATTAGCGGAGCGTGCAAAAATCTTTTGACGCGCTTGTCGATGATGATGATGGACGTGCAACAAGATTTGCAAGCCCAACTCCGATGAGGTGACCCCAACTTAAAAAGCTGCCGTGGCGCCCAATTATCATATACTTTAGCTGGTAGATATACACAGATTGCAACAACTGCCTCGGAGGCCTGCCGATAAATTAGATTTATTGGCCAGATCACAACAATTTCCATGTGAGTTATTGTAAATTGCTGGCTAAACTAGTTCTGGTCCCCGCCCAGGGGACCCAATCCACCCACCCACACACTTCTCGCATCTAGGGGAACCTCTATTCCGAATGCGATGATGTGATGGGCTCTGAGATACGGGGATGTTAAGTGCACACACAGTGAGTGTGTTTGCAGCGATGCGATCATCGACAGCAAACCGCCGCCGGCAGTTAGCCAAAGCAGCAGCAGCTGTTGTCAGTCCGAATGTATCGGTATCTGAAGGCCTGAATCTGCAACTGCAATTGCAACTGCAGCAGCAGTGGCGGCAGTGGCAGCAGCAGCGGCAACTGCCACTGATGAGATCGAATCAATTGAAAATTGCCGCGAAGAATGCAGTTAATGCCTAATGGCTCCGGCAATTTTAATTAAATTTTGCGAAAAATCATTTAAACTGCCTCTCGCTGGCAACTGAGCCTCCATTTAAGTCCACAAAATACGAGAAAGTTGCTAGACCCAAATAAAAACGAAAAAAGTTGCAGCAACGCTCCCACAAAGCCCCTACAAAATGAGATACGCCGGCTAAGACAACATTTGCATTGCGTATCAGTTGCTTAATTAAAAATCCCTGGCTCTGCTCAAAGTTTACACAAATGATCTCTTCCATTTGCCATTAAAATGAAATTAAAATCCAAGCGTTTCCCTTTAAAAGGTTTCACATACGATGCCATGCGACGCGACGCGTTCTACAAACATCAAATAAAGAATGAACGGCAAACACGAGTGGCCAGATAAATTATATGTGATTGCCCTTAAAGGGCATCTTTAGCTCTTATTTAATTAGAAAGGGTAAGCAAGTATACTTTGGCAACTTGGGAAACTAATAGGGAATAGGAACATGTGGGAGAAAATTCTGTTCTCAAATTAAATTTTAATAATGTTAAAATAACAAATACACCCTTGATTTATTTTCTCTTCAATACAAAAGCTATTTATAAGAATAACAACAGCCCACACAACATTTTATAAAATGAATGAAATAATAAGAAAGTTAAAACCTTCAAGGCAATTTGTAATTTCTATTCTTACGAAACTACACAATGCAAAGGCATTATATATAGATTTCCCAACAATGGAACCCTTTTTCTTTTCTTCCTTTATCACATTTATCCTGCAATTACGCGTTTTCAAGTGGAACGCGTGCCTCTAAGAACTTCAACTACACCGAAAATAAAGCAATTGATAACAAGAAAGGAAGCTAACTTCGGCACGCCGAAGTTTGTATACCCTTGCAGATTCCAATTGTATCAATTCTAATCTATCCCAATATAATATAAAATGAATTACTTTCATATTCATACAATTTTACAGTTTTACATTTTGTACAGTTTT
>VNJS01010570.1:0-11961 GCA_008042575.1 Drosophila watanabei | reverse complement strand
ACCCCAGGATAATAATATGGCTTTACACAGCGGTTGTAAGACCCATACTCACATACGGAGCACTAGTATGGTGGCCAGCACTAACAAGGGCATACAACATCCAGAAACTCACAAGGATACAGAGATCGGCATGTGCAGGTGCCACGGGAGCACTGAGATCATGCCCCGCTGCGGCGCTAAATGCCATCCTAAACATAATACCGATAGAGCATTTCATCAAGAACACTGCGGCACAAAGTGCGGTACGACTAAAGGCTAGTCAAAGCTGGAAAGACTACCACACCGGACACTGCAGGATTCTGAACGAGATAAACTATCGGACAACAAAAGACACAGACTACATGACAACCGAACTGCGATTCGGTAACACATACACAACTATATACCCTACAAGGGAAGACTGGAAGAGAGGGAGGGTAACCGAACCAGATGAAGTATCACTCTACACCGACGGCTCAAAGATGAGGGGCCACCTCCCAGAGTCAGCGACAGTTTTCCAGGCGGAGGTTCTCGCGATATTGAAAGCTGCCGAACTTTCGCTAGATCGAGGCCTCCGGAATACTAAGGTGAGGATATACTCAAATAGCCAGGCGGCGATCAAATCCCTCGCACAAGCACGGACGACGTTAAAACTAGTGGCCGAATGTAAAGGGGCACTAAACAGACTTGCAGAAGACAACAGGGTACAAATAGCATGGGTACCCGGACACAATGACATAGACGGAAACGAGAAAGCCGATGAGCTGGCCAGAAAAGGGTCAGAAGAGCACTCAGTAACAACAGATATCCCGATCTCACTAAACTCGGTCCAGACGGAAATTCATGATCATTTCAAACAAATAGCCAGCAAGGAATGGTCGACGAAGGCCGAGCACAGAAGATCGAAACTATGCTGCCCAGAATTCAATAGGAAACGAACAGCAGAACTGATCTCCAAAAGCAAAAGGGACATCAGAAGGGTAACGGCAACCATCACCGGCCACTGGCCAATAGGCACGAAAGCCTGTAAGATGGGTCTACCCTACAACACACAATGCAGAAGCTGCAAGGAGCCAAGCGAGCAGGAGACACCAGAGCATCTGCTGTGCCACTGCCCGGCACTTAACAAACAAAGAGCCCGACACTTCGGAGCACACCAACTCGAGTCACTAGGGCAAGTTGGAAGGCAGTCAGTAGCTGCCATCCTAGCTTACCTGAATGACACGGGCTGGTACTGAGGAGGGCGCTGACAACAATAAATCGAGGGTGTGGATCAAAACGGAGCTCAGGTCTAATTGGAGGCGGCCAGGGCGGCCTCACCACTTTTACCTACCCACCTACTTTCGAAGGTTTGTCGAAAATTGCATGCTGAATTACATCCGATTCCTTGGGTAGAAATTCCGTGGCACACCCTGCATATTGATATAACGGGAAAGATTAGTGGAAAAAATGACTTAAAGGAGTACGTTATTGCTTTGGTAGATGCGTTTTCGTTCGTTTATTTTCATCACACTTTAAAAATTGACACTGTTAGTTCTATCAAGACTGTTACGGCCGTCGTACAGTGGTCCCAATAAACAATCTAGCGGAATAAAAGTCGAAAAAATTTTTTTTTTAATTTGGTTAATTTTTAGGTTATTCTAATGGTAAAAATACACAAATTGGCGATTTTTAACTGAAGAAACCATTGTTTTCGTTAAACCAAGGTATGTACAAAATGTAAAAAATTTGTTCGTGATCCGTCCATGTATGTGTAGCCTAAAATTATATTGTTTTTAACATGCTTACAGTGGGTATTCGATATATGTGCATACTACATCTCCCTCCTTTTGAAAAATAACGTAATCTAGTAAAGTTATTTTATAATTATATATATATTTATAAAAAAATATTTGTTTTTTTTTGTTATTTATTTATTTTTTTAATTTTCTATTTTTATACCCTTGCAGGGTATTATAATTTCAGTCAGAAGTTTGCAACGCAGTGAAGGAGTCATCTCCGACCCTATAAAGTATATATATTCTTGATCAGCATCAACAGCCGAGTCGATCTAGCCATGCCGTCTGTCCGTCCGTTTCTACGCAAACTAGTCCTTCAGTTTTGAAGCTATCTGAATGAAACTTTGCAGATAGTCTTCTTTATACTCTCACTCGGACATAAGTCAGAACGGGTTATGAGCTTTATATATTATTTTAGATTTTAAGATTAAATTTCATAAAAATCGGATGACTATATCATATAGCTGCCATAGGAACGATCGGGAAATTTGTAGAAAAAAGAATTATAACTTTGTCAGTTTTCAACATAATTTCTTCAACTTTTAAATACTAGTATTTCATATTTTTTCAGAATTTTGTTGTACATTTCATAAGAATCGGACGACTATATCAAATAGCTGCCATACAAACGGTCGGTAAAAAATGAAAAACTGTAAAAAATGTAAAACTGTAAAAAATGTAAAACTGTAAAATTGTATGAATATGAAAGTAATTCATATTATATTATATTGAGATAGATTACATTTGATACAATTGGAATATGCAAGGTTATACAAACTTCGGCGTGCCGAAGTTACCTTCCTTTCTTGTTTTTCTTTTTTTTTGTGTTTTTATTTGACTTATATATTATGATTTAACAGTATTATGCTATGTATGGCCATACGTGAAATATAAAAAGAACTATATTGGTTATGAAATAAATAGTTTTAGTCTATCCTTGTGCACTACTTGTGTTTTATTTTTAATATTTGTTATAGTTATGTTATCTCTAGCTCCTGTGAAGTAGTTCTTAGGCTGGGGTGAAGCTCAGTCACGCCAGGATCTCTTTACAGAAAATTTATAAAGATAGGACAATGGGTCTTCGATGAACGGTGGGCTGACGTGAGATTGAGGTTGTCAGCCACCGGGTTACCAAGCAGGAAACTCTATTTTTTTGATATTAGCAAAATAGCGAAGGGGATCACGGCACTCGCCGTGAGGAGACCGAGAGGGATCGATTACCGGACGTTTTCTACCCGTTAGAAACTATGCATCTGCCAGGTGGAATCCCAACCGGCACTCGCCGTGAAGGTCGTCACCCTTGATGGCAAGTTCCGCCGTCAGCACTCGCTGTCGGCCCAAGCTATGCGGCCGGCTGAGCCTGGCCCCGTACAAGTCTTTTGGATGTAGAATTTTTTGTTCATCGTAATATGGGTGGGTTTCAGTATTTTAGTCGGGCGTTAAATAAAAATTTAATCAAACTTCATTTTTCTATATTTTTGGATTTTTATTATTCATTTATTTTTCTCCGTGTATTTTTGTTCTCTCTTTTCTTTTAAATTTTTATTCCTCACAAACTTTCCAGTATATGAATATAAATTTATAAATTTTATTTCTTCACAAATTTTCCCCAGTGTATTTCTATGTTAATGGTATAAGTTTTCATATTTTATTCGCGAGGTTAGTTTTGTTGCGAATTGTTACGCAAAGTTTGAGGTTAGAGTTACATTCTGGCGATACCGCATCGAGTTCCGCCAAGATTTGATTTGAACTTGGCCATGTTGGCCGAATTCCCTGGCATGCCACTCGTTGCGGTTTCACACTCACCACTCACCCGTCTCACACCACGCACACACACAAGCACCCGCTTGTTGGTTGCGTGCTCCGCCGCTGGTCCTGGGCCGGCATAAGTCCCTCGCTGCTCCGCTCCGGCTGGTCCGGCTGGTCTGCGTCAGCCGTCACTCGACGGCTGGGTTGCTCCTCAGAGGTGGATGCCCGATGGCCTGCTGGTGTCTCAAAAAACTCGGTGTTTCTCACTTTCACAGTTTCTCCACGTGGAGTGGCAATCGCCAGCTCCGTGTCGCACAAAACACGTCCGTCTCTCTTGACGATCTTTTCACTTCTCTCCTCGATTTTGCCATTGCCAAGTTCTCGTGGCTTCACTTAGAAACATCTGGAAGTTTCTAAGATCTCGTTTCCTCTCGCTCTTTCCTTAGGGCGCGTACCAATTTTCGGAGGTTAATTGTATGGCGTGATCGCGTCCTTTCTCGCTTACTCCTACATACTTCTTCGGTCATGTGACCGCTGCTCGTGGTGAGTTTCGTTGTTAGGCTTGTGTTTGTGTCCGTGTGCTTCGAGCTTTTCAAGCTAGCGATGATAGTTTTGCGTTGGCTTAGCTTAACTATCGTATATGGCTTGCGGTAGCCTTAAATCTATTTATATTAATTTTAATAACTAAGATTTAGATTAAGTGCTTATTATTTACGGGGAGGGCTAAATCATTATTATTTACAAGGGATTAAAATTATTATTATTATATTTATTGTTTTAGTTACATATTTAATTATTATTATTATATTTATTTGTGGGGGCCGGCAGGTCCCTCACACTCCTATTGATTCTACCTTATAAGGACCTGTATATTTAAAGTCTAACTTATGACCAGTTTCATTTTTTAATAAAACCTGGTCTCCTATTTTTAATTCAATGTCTAAGCTATTTTTGTCGTACCTAAGTTTTTGTTTTTGATTGTTAAAATCTAGCATTATTCTAGCTCTCCTATATGCCTGTTCCAATCTAAATTTAGATTCTTTAGCGTAATCTTCTATATTATAAAGGGGTTCTATTCTATCTATGCTATTAAAATGTTTTGGCAAATTTAAAGTTTTACCAAAAACTAGCTCATATGGACAATAGTCTTGTGCCATAGAGGGGGTCGTGTTAAAACAATAAGCGAAGTATTGTAGCCATACATCAACTGAGATGTATGAACGAATAAACTCGTTGAGTGTTTGGTGGCTTCGCTCCACGGTACCTACAGTCTGGTGGTGGTGTGCAGTTGAAGTTATTTTTTTTAAATTCAAATTCTTTCATAAATCTTCAATTATCGAATTTTTATATTCCGTTCCCATGTCCGTAATGAACGTCTTCATTGGACCGTACTTGAGAATAAAATTTTCGAATATAGCTTTTGCTACTGTATTTGCACTTTTATTTGGTATTGGTATTGCTACCAAATACTTGGTCAAATCGCATATGAGTGTTACTGCGTATTCGTTTCCATTGTTGGATTTTGGTATTGGACCAAATGTATCCATGTCCGTCTGTCCGTCCGTTTCTACGCAAACTAGTCCCTAAGTTTTGAAGCTATCTGAATAAAACTTTGCAGATAGTCTTCTATATACTCCCACTCGGACATAAGTCGGAACGGCCCAGATCGGACGACTATATCATATAGCTGCCATACAAACGATCCGTGAATTTTTAGAAAAAAATTTTAATTTCACTGTTTTTGAACATATCTTGACCAACTCGGTTATGAGCTTTATATATTATTTTAGATTTTAAGATTAAATTTCATAAAAATCGGATGACTATATCATATAGCTGCCATAGGAACGATCGGGAAATTTGTAGAAAAAATAATTATAACTTTGTCAGTTTTTAACATAATTTCTTCAACTTTTGGATACTAGTATTTCATATTTTTGTAGAATTTTGTTGTACATTTCATAAGAATCGGACGACTATATCAAATAGCTGCTATACAAACGGTCGGTAAAAAATGTAAAACTGTAAAAAATGTAAAACTGTAAAATTGTATGAATATGAAAGTAATTCATATTATATTATATTGGGATAGATTAGAATTAATACAATTGGAATCTGCAAGGGTATACAATCTTCGGCGTGCCGAAGTTAGCTTCCTTTCTTGTTATTTTTTAATTTGGTCACCGGGTTGAGTAGCGCTACTCTTAATAATTTCTACATTTTATTGTCCATTATTTTAAAATTATCAATTGAACTTAGTTCAAAGATATTTTCCCACGGTGCCACCTTGAGTTGGCTGATTTTGTTAATACCGGCCTGCTTTTCAAGCCTTTGGAAGAATTGACCTTAGTCAAAGGTTCCATTAGTATACAAATCGCTAACATCATAACTTGCTGTAATTTTCTTTCCGTGTTTAAAAAAACACATTTTATTATTCATCATTATTAATGACTTCATATACGTTGGGCTTTGAAACTTTTTCTTCAGATTGCCTAGGCAATTCTGTTTGTTGTTCTCCTGCGCAGGATTTCGGTCTACTTTGATTTCTTGTAGTGACTTATTTTATAGTTCCAGTCATATCTGGATCTTCAAGTCTGGATCTTCAACGCGTTAAGCCAGTATATTCACCGGGTCCCAATGGAATACCGGGCTGCGTGCTCAGGTATTGCGCGGAAGCTCTGTGCAACCCCCTTCTAAAATTGTTTACCTTATCCTTAGAAACCTCCGAATTTCCCCTTATTTGGAAGGAATCCTTTATTATTCCTCTCCACAAAAAAGGTAGCAAAACGGATGCCTGTAACTATAGGGGCATTTCAAAGTTATCGGCTATTCCGAAACTCTTCGAGAATGTAATAACTCCTCACTTGCAGCACTTGTGCAGATCCGTTATTTCCCCATGTCAGCATGGATTTATGAGGCGTAGATCAACTACTACAGATCTGCTGGAACTTACCTCATTTGTTATTAGAGGTTTCCAACGCAACCTTCAAACCGATGAGATTTACACGGACTTTAGTAAAGCCTTTGACTCGTTTAACCATTCTCTTCTCGTAAGGAAACTCGACCTATTTGGGTTTCCGGTTGATCTGCTTAAATGGATTTTGAGTTATTTGTCTCACAGAACTCAAAAGGTTCTGTTTAAAAATGCTCTCTTCAAATTCCTCAGTGTCACATCTGGCGTCCCACAAGGTAGCCATCTTGGCCCACTGCTATTTACATTGTTCATCAATGACCTTTCGCTAGTTTTAACCAACTCTCGTGTGCTTATGTACGCTGACGATGTTAAACTACGCCTGCAGTATAAGGACAGCTCTGGCCAGTTGGACTTACAATCGGATCTTAACAATTTTCAGGCATGGTGCCGTGCTAACTTATTACATCTCAACAGCTCCAAGTGCAAACTGATGACATTTTCACGTGTTACTCCCCAGTATACCACTTATAAGCTTAATGATTGCTCTTTAGAAAGAATAACTCTTGTCGATGATCTAGGAGTCCGCCTGGATCCTAAACTTTCGTTCTCTGAACATATTTCCTGCATGGTTAACAATGCCAGAGGCGTGCTTGGGTTTATAAAAAGGTGGTCGAAGGAATTCGATTCCCCTTATGTAACTAAGAGTCTTTTCACCTCACTTGTTCGGCCCATTTTGGAATATGGTTCTTGCGTTTGGAGTCCCAGTTTTGGAATCCATATTAACCGCATTGAGTCCGACCAAAAAAATTTTATGCTGTTCGCCCTACGTGGCTTATCCTGGGATGACTACCTAAGATTACCGTCTTACTCTAGTAGACTTCTATTAATTCGCTAGCCAACCGTAGAACGATGCTTGGCGTTATCTTTCTACATAAGCTAATACGTAGAGACGTGGAGAGCTCTTATCTGCTAGGTCAGCTAAATTTCCACTCACCGCGACTAACATCTAGATCCTATATCCCCTTAGTAATTGGTCACTGTAGGAGGGAGTTTGAAGTGCATGAACCCTTTAGGGTTTTATGCGGAGATTACAACCGCCTCTTTGATTTTATTGACGGAAGTGTAAGTCTTCCTAAACTTAAAACCCTATTGCTTGTAGAATTAACTCGTATGTAGTATGTAGTATCTAATAACATATAATTTTCCTCGTACTTTCCTTTATTTTCTTTCTCACGCGTCTATCTAGAACGCGTTTCGTGCCGTACCTGCATGCAATTGGAAGTTGGAGTCCATTATGGCTTTGAGTTAAAACCGCTCCACACGCTTGCTTACTTGCATCAGTTATTATGCAAAATTCTTTAGAGAAATCTGGATATTGTAACAAGGTTTTCTACATAACCTGGTTATGTGACGAGAATGTTCGGCAAAATTTTTTATAAAGCGCCTATAGTAATTGTAATCATGTGGGACTGGATTGTTCTTAAGGACGTCATATTTTTTGTCGTCTGGCAAGATTCCTTTATCAGTGCATTTATGTCCCAAAATGTGACTTCATGCATGAAAAATGAACATTTTTCAGGATGTAACTTTAGGTTATGTTTCCTACATTTCTCAAAGACATCAGTTAAGTTCTTGAGCATATGTTTTTCGGAACATCCTATGACTATTAAGTCATCCATATAAAGAAATGCTTGAGACGGTTCTAATCCTGAGAAAGCGATAGTCATCATTCTCTGGAATGAATTTGGGGCCAAATGGTAATCGCGTAAAGCGATACGAGCCATTGCTCGTTGAAAATGACGTTATATCCCTGGAACTTTTTTCAAGTTCAATTTGGTGAAAACCAGACATTAAGTCTAGGCATGAAAAATATTTTGCTCTACCTAGTTGATCTAGAACATCATCAATTCTAGGTAGTGGGAACTTATCTGACAATAATTTTTTATTAATTTGACGATAGTCGATTACTAATCGCCATTTTTTCTTGTCAGAGTCCGGAAGAGACTTCTTCGGAACTAATAAAAGTGGGATATTATAAGCCGAGGCTTTTGCACTGGGGCTTGAATTTGTTCGCACTTGGCTGTGACGTTTTCTATAGTTCTTAATGTATACGGGCTCATCATCCTTCAGTCTAAGCTTTTGCTTGTAAAACTTATTTGTTGTTATTGATTCGGTTTTTATATTGTTTTATGAAATCTATGCCTAGTATGTTATCACTAGGTATTAGGCAATTTTTATCGACTAAGTAGAAGTAGTGCGGAATAATATATTTACCTGTAGTGAGTTCTATACAGGCCAAGCCTGTTGAAGAAATTGTACCTTCGCCAATTCCCGATATTTCGGTAAGAATTTGATCATTTACATTCTTAAATGTATCTATATATTATTTTAATATAATATCTGCACCAGTATCAAGCAACAGTTTATAGCATTTACCTGTTCTTTCATTGTTAATTTTTACAAAAATGCTTTTGTTGAGGTTGACGGTTTTTATAGTGCTATTTTTTGGCTCTAAATAGCTGAAGGGTTTTGCTGGTTTTCCGAGTTACTTTGGGCTACTCGAACATTGTTATGATTGTTGGTGTTTGCCCTGCGGTTGTTTCCGGCGCGGTTGTTTCCACCACGTTTATTTTCTCTATAATAATTGTTGTGATTATTATAATTTCGGTTGTAACCGTTATTCTGGTTATAGCCATTGTTTCGGTAGTTACCTCGGCTATTACCCCTACCGCGATAACTGTTTCTGTAGGTATTACCGCGATAGTTGTTACCTCTGTGGGCGTACAATATTGAATTGGCATTTCCCGTCATTTCAGTACTACATTGTATGTACTTAGTGACGGCTTCATTCATAGTTGAGAAATTGCCAGGTTCCAATATTGTTTTAAGGCGGCCATGCTCACAATTTTTAACCATTGTGTTCATGGCTTCCTTAGTGCTGAATTTGTCAGCGTGTTCGGTTGATAGGCCTTCGTCAATATACAAAGCTTCGAGGAGCTTTCGTAAGTTATCTATTTCAGTTTTAAATTTTTCAGCCGTTTTACCTTTTTGGCTTGTTTTTGCCATTTTGGCTTTAACCACGTCGGATGTTTTGCCGACTATGGTGTCTTGCAATTTCTTTATTTTTGCATCTATTGTGGTTTCATTCTGCACCCTGTGTAGCGTTGATCCCACAAATTTGGATTTGATCACTTCTACAGCTAAGGCTTCGAATGTGCCTTTTGTCAGGTTGACGAATCTCAAAGCTGTTCTAATTCGTTGCAGATGAAGTTTTTGTCCGTCGAAATTTCTTTTATGTATGCCCTTTGGTCAATAGTTTCGTCAGCCATTGTGTTAGGTTTTGCTTCAACAATGCTGTCGTTATCGGTGCAGTCTGTGAGGTCCTGATCTGATGGTTCATATTGAATGAGGACTGCAGGTACCGTGAGGTTGTTTATATCTTATTCCTCTATTTCGGTATCTGCAGAGACTGGGTCAAGAGCTGGCAAATCTGATAGTTCCGGTTCGTCGTCAGTTTCTACTGCCAACGGTGTGTTTAATATAGTTGGCACTGAAATAGCCAAACTATACCTTTGTTTTATGTATATTAAGTTCTCTCGTAATTTTAGCAAGAACTTAGATACTCGAGACCAATTGGCTTTGTCTAGCCGGTCTCTCTGGTCATGTATTAATATACGCGCTGCGTTAAAGCGGTCTACTAATATTTTGGCATGCTTCCTCACAGTATTTTGCTGTGCTAGCCGGGTCCTTGATAATGATGTTCAGTTCAGAAGCTTCGGTTCTCCCGCGGCTCGCAAAGCTTGCCCGCTACAGCTCTCCCGCAATCCAAAGCTCCCTTCTACGGGCCGATCCCCTCGTCGCTAGGCGAACGTCGGGACGGCTCGCTCTCGATCTGCGTCGGTCGGCCGCTCTCGCTGTTCAATGGAATTATGCAGGCGGGAGCTCGTCTCTAGTCTGTAAGCTTAGTTTTAAGATTAGTTCGAAACTTGAATTGTAATAAAGCGGTCATATATTGAAGTTTGTTCTCCGACGCCCCCGTGCCTTATTTCTACTTGGGTTTTTTTCGACTGCGTCGTGGGAGTTCTACAGCTAATTTCTACTCGCATCAGGACAACGTTTCAAGGAAGCCACCCCCCTACATAACATTGGTCCTTCGAGCCGGATCGGACGTCCTGCAGGATATTTTAAATCCAGTTCCTCACCAGCAGCTCCGGTGGTTTTTTTTGTTCTGGAGAAAAAAAAAAAAAGATAAGTACGAGATTTCTGCCTTTGTTCTCAATTGCCGGTCTTCAGAAGTTGTTCGAAAATTAAGTTCGCTCAAATTGCTGTAAGATTTTCGCGTCAACTCCAAGTCCGAGTCTCTGACGCCACGGCAATTTTAAATAAAATAATATATTTTGTCCATATCCAACGCCAACTTTTTTTGTCCGTCTTAATTTGGTATCCGCCATTATTTCGCATTCTCTCTGTACACCCGTTGCACATATTCGCATAGGGAATCCGTACCTAATTTTCTAAACGGTCGTACATCGGCATTACTGCAATCCTGCCATTCTTCATTTCAAATACAGTCCACTAAAACATCTCCTGCGCCCCTACTTGTATTTTTTTCTCCATTAAGTGTACAAATTATTATTCAAAATTAATTAAAAAAATATATAAAATAAAGAAAATTACAAAGAAGTATAACCGCTCAACAGTGTAATTAAATTTATTTGTCCAAACTAATACATACATAGCTACACTCTAGCAGACCGTTGCCTCCATACATATTAACACCATTCAGCAGCGATCGTGTCTCTCGTTTTTATACCCTTGCAGGGTATTATAATTTCAGTCAGAAGTTTGCAACGCAGTGAAGGAGTCATCTCAGACCCTATAAAGTATATATATTCTTGATCAGCATCAACAGCCGAGTCGATCTAGCCATGTCCGTCTGTCCGTCTGTCCGTCCGTCTGTCCGTCTGTCCGATTATACGCGAACTAGTCCCTCAGTTTTAAAGCTATCTGAATGAAACTTTGTATACAGTCTTCTATATACTCTCACTGGTACATAAGTCGGAACGGGCCAGATCGGGCGACTATATCATATAGCTGCCATACAAACGATACGTAAATTTGTTGAAAAAAAATTATAACTTCACTGTTTTTTAACATATCTTGATCAACTCTCGGTTATGAGCTTTATATATTATTTCAGATTTTCAGATTAAATTTTATAAAACTCGGACTACATTATCATATAGCTGCCATAGGAACGGTCGGGAAATTTTTAGAAAAAATATTATAATTTTGTCAGTTTTCAACATAATTTCTTCTACTTGGAGATACAAGTACTTTATATTTTTTCAGAATTTTGTTGTAAATTTCATAAAAATCGGACTACTATATCATATAGCTGCCATACAAACGATCGGTAAATGTGGAGGTAAATTACATTAACTTTACATGTAAACATTTAAAAATATGTAAAAAAATGTAAAACTGTATGAATATGAAAGTAGTTCATATTATATTATATTAGGATAGATTATAATTTAT
>VNJS01010569.1:0-24984 GCA_008042575.1 Drosophila watanabei | reverse complement strand
TTATGAAATTTAATCCTAAAATCTAGAATAATATATAAAGCTCATAACCGAAAGTTAGTCAAGATATGTTCAAAAAGTGAAAAGTGAAATTAAAATTTTTTTTTCTAAAAATTGACAGATCGTTTGTATGGCAGCTATATGATATAGTCGTCCGATCTGGCCCGTTCCGACTTATGTCCGAGTGAGAGTATATAGAAGACTATCTGCAAAGTTTCATTCAGATAGCTTCAAAACTGAGGGACTAGTTTGCGTAGAAACGGACGGACAGACGGACAGACGGACAGACAGACAGACAGACAGACAGACAGACAGACAGACAGACAGACGGACAGACGGACATGGCTAGATCGACTCGGCTGTTGATGCTGATCAAGAATATATATACTTTATAGGGTCAGAGATGACTCCTTCACTGCGTTGCAAACTTCTGACTGAAATTATAATACCCTGCAAGGGTATAATAATATAAATATAAAATAATTCTGATTTTATTAGAACTAGAAAAATTATGAATGATCAAATGGCAATCTGCAAGGGTATTTTATCTCCTTCACGCTGAATTTAGCTTCCATTCTTTTCAACATATCTATTTATTTAATATATGGGATATATGATTTTAATATTATTTCAGTATTTCAGTTTAAATCTTGTAAAAATCAGACCACTTTATATAATACTCGGCAATTTTTTCGAAAAAAATTATAACTTCGGCCATTTTTAACATATTTTTATATACTCTGGGATAAAGGCTTTTATAACTTTTTATATAACTGCAATAATAACGACCAGAAAATGTAAAAATTGAAAACTGTAAATATAATATGAGTATGCAAATATTATTATTAATTTATATTATATTATATAAATTATTAATGATCCAATTGCAATCTGCAAGGGTATACAAACTTCAGCGTGCCGAAGTAAGCTTTCTTTCTTGTTTTTTCTTCTTTTTAAACCAATTTAAATTGATTTGGGATTAATATTTTCTTCAAAAAGGATTATGGCCTTGTGATACAGTAATGCAGTTTTCGTTAATCAGCTACTTCATGAAAAAAGTAAACAATAATAATAACAACCTTAAATTTTTAAGGTTGTCCTACGTCCTACGTGTTTTATTATCGAGTGCACCTTCAGATTAAAGCCGCCCCCCTCCAAACATTGGTCCTTCGAGCCGGATATTCCTGCTCCAGCAGATCCAGTGGCTTTAACACCGCACAAGATAAGTTATACTTATATTATTGCTGCCGGTCATACAGTTGGGTTTGCGAAACTCAATTCGTTAAATTTCTCTGTATGATTATTGTCTCAAATCCAAGTCCGATTTTCTGATGCAAAAGCGTCAGTGAAACTTTTATTTCCGAATTCCCCTTCGTTCACTGTGTTCCACCGCTTGCATTTATTTACCCTTATCCACATACACATATCCAATACAGTCCACTCCACAATTCTACAATAGCTGTCAACATTTATGTACATTTGGCTTAAAAATATATTCACATATTTTCTCTAAGCCTACGAAATTACATAAATATATCCAAGTAATTTCTTTACTATTTTCTGCCAGTTTCTAAATCCAAGTGTGTATAAATTAATACCGAAGCCGCAGTGAATATTCCTATTCCGAAAGGTTCCCAAATCCTTCTTGTTCACTGTGTACCGCTTGCATTTATTTACCCTTTCATACATACATACAGTCCACTCTACCGATCTACAATCACCGAAAACAATTTACTTCCAAATTGGTTTTTTTTCCTTAATACATATATTTACAACATCATATACAAACACAAAACATAAATCTGGAATATATTACAATTACAATCCACAGCTCATATAAAAAAATAAAAATAGTCCCACAACAGACGGCACAGCATCGCCGACTTATTTTGTATATTTATTTATTTTCTGTCCCTTGCTCTATCCTGAGCAAATAAACATATGCACATTGCAATTACATACAAACATAATCGTCTGCAAGTCGACGCTCCGATTTTGGCAATTTTTCTTCCTCTGTTATCTCCGCTATTCTGCATTGGCATACAGTTAATGCACAGAGTCACACGCACGCCTTGTCTTCAAAAACAGTACGGCAGCAAAAACAGCAGCGGTCAACTGAATAAGTCCAGGCACATAAATAGTTTTTAAATTATTTTTAATAAAAGTCCAACAAATTCCAACTAACTAATTTAGTTAGAAATTTAAGTGCGCATCCTCATTAGTGTGACCGTATCTGTTTTTCTGCTCAGTGAAGATGATAGCGTGAAAGTCGAACCTTCCGCAAATAAGCAGTAAAATTAACTAATAAAAATTCTGCGCTTTTATATTACGATTCCAGTTGGTTCCTACATTTCAATTTCAACTTCGACACATAAATAATATATATACACATATATAATATGTATCCAGAATGACGTCATCCATTTTAAATAAATTTAATTTGACCTGTGACCGCCTCACTCACTTCGAGTCCAAATTCTGCAATCCAGCAGAACCATGTCCAACTTAGCATACGTGCAAGGTTCATCTTGACCAAGTCCGAGCGCTATGGGATAAGGTCGAGAAAGAGTACGAAGCTTGTTCAGAGTTTATTTCAGTTGGTTTCGAGGGCCCGGCGGACACCTTGCCTACTCTTCAGGCAAAATACGACTACTCATATTTTATTTATGAAAGGTGCTCCGCCCAACTAATGGAACAGATCGAAACGATCTCTGCTAAAGCAGCTCCGGTTCAACCTATTCCGGCCCAAAACTCCGTTCCGTCTTGCTGTCGGCTTCCTCCGTGCGATACGGAAGTTTTCTCTGGCGATTATATTCGCTAGCCGACTTTCCGAGATCTTTTCACAGCAGTCTATATAGACAATCCTGCTTTGACACCTGTTGAAAACCTATTTTTTCTAAATGCCAAGACAAGTGGTGAAGCTAATTCCATAGTTTCCAATTCGACTCTTACCAACGATGGTTTTCGCTCAGCCTGGAGAAACTTAACTGAGCGTTTCGAAAACAAGAGATCGTTGATGAACAGCCATCTGAAAAAGTTACTCAACATGCAGCCCGTCGTACATGAATCTTCGGCTGCCCTTAAGGAGCTGCAATCTACTATCCAGAATTGCCTTACAGCTCTAAATATATCCGGCCTGTCTACTGAAAATTGGGATTGTCTCTTGATCTATTTGTGCTCCACGAAGCTTCCAAAACTGACGCTCTCATTATATTAGCAATCCATTTCAAATAAGACCGAAATTCCTACGTGGTTAAAACTTGATTCCCTTCTTACTGAGCGCCATAGAACTCTAGAGACTATAGATTCTATTCAGCCTCCTACGTTGCGCCTCAGTCCTTCCAAACAGAATAAATCCTTCGTGGCACCGCGAGTACTAAAATTCTTTAATACGCGGATTGTTCCCATATCCAGAAGATGTGATTTCTGTTCAGCAGAGAACCATCCAGTGCGTATATGTCCACGCTTCCTCCAGATGACGATAGAAAATCGTACCGCGTATATCCACGGAAAACTACTGTGCTTAAATTGCTTTGCAAGCGGACATCCACTCCGTAGTTGCATAAGCGCCCACAGCTGTTCCACTTGCTACGGTCGGCATTACACTTTGTTGCATCCAAGCAACTCTTCCTCCAGTGTTCCGATTTCTCTTGATGCCTCAACGCAAAGTTCTTCACCTATCCAAAGGATTTCATCGTTCTCCACGCGAGTGACAACTGAGCCCAATTCCTCCAATTATTGGGTTCCATACGACGACAGCAAAAGCAGACGTTCCCGAGGTATTTTCTTCTACCATTCCAAGTATGCAAAGGGAACCATTATCTTCGGTAGTGCCACCGTTTTCTTAGGCTTAGCGCTGAGAAACGGCTCCAGGCAGCCATGGAAAAGAAACACTGCGTCAATTGCCTGGCCCACCACCATTCCCAAGGATCGTGCCGCAGCTACGACCGATGCCAGAAGTGTGGACAGGATCACCACACTCTTCTCCATATCCACGAGCGCTCAGCTTTATCCTACGCTTTCCAGAGTTAAGGCCTCCAGATACGATTTCTCTCCCTCTCTCTCCGAACCTCCAAAGAGCTTCAAATCCGCTCTCCCAAGCTAGGCTTAAGATATTTTGAAGTCAGTACCAATTTCTACTTTGTTTAATAAACGCCCAAGACGCGCGTCGTGCAAAACCCCGAACAAGTCCTACGTGTTTTTTTTTTTTATCAAGTGCACTCTCCAGGTTAAAGCCGCCCCCCTCCAAGTGCAAGAACCAAAAACATATCAGTTTTATTCATTGTTGGAGCCATGGTGCAGTTTAGTATTAGCGAATAATTGAAAAAAAAAAAAAAAACAAATCAAAATCATTTTATTTATGAGACCATTTTGTCATTTAGCTGCTAATATACTTTTTAAATACAATTTTTCTCATTAAAGCAGTATATTCAGGTCTGCTCCGGATAACGTAATTTTTTTTCAATTTCGATTTTAGCTGCATCGGTTCTCGTGTAATTTTAAATACCGTTTTGTTACTGGAATGTTTCACTTTTTTTTATGCTCAAAGAGCTGGCGTTGTTGCTTGAATAGTTGGCAGAAAGCTAAAAAGTGTTAAAGCTGTTATATTATTTTCTTAGTAGCAAAATAAAGGCGGCAATTGCTTTTTTAAATTATTTATTTACATGAAGAGGCTGCCAGCTTGCATGCAGTTTTATTTCCAGTGGTCTCAAAATTTGAACAGCTCTTTTATCTTTTACCTAATAAAATTATCAAGATTTATTAAATAAAACATAATTGAACCTTTATTGTACAATATTATTGCTAAGGTTTGCATTATTTAAAGCTGAGTGTTTCTAAGCGACTTGTTCCGCCAACTGTCTGACAACCTTAGTAGCTAAATCGAAATGTCTTGTTGCCAACGGCAAATTTTTTTTGTCAAATCTGAGGTGGGCTCAGAAATAAATTTTTTTATAAAATAACTACGTGCTAGAATGATCTTGGGATGGTGTGTAATAGACTTCTGCATGGATGTACCCATATCGGAAAATGAATTATTTATTCTTGAAGTAGGTACACCTTTTTATTGTACAGTATTTTTGCGTTTGAGTGAATAGAATATTATTTGCGTGTATTGACATATCTATATATATATCTATTGACTATCCTATATAGAAATAAAACAAAATATTTTATATTTATAAAGATTCTGTATTTAAGTTTACAATATTTGAGTTTAGGAACACGATTTTGTTTACTATGTCTTCAGTGGTGGCAATTTAAGTTCGTTTTTCACATATTAAATTCTTCGCAACCAAAAAAGAACCCCTTTCGGATGCTGCACTAGTCGCCGGAGCTGCAAATATCTTGCAGCTAATTTGAAACAGCAGGGGAAAACGGTCTTTATTTATTGACCACCACTGCAGAACATCAATTTCCTCTTTATACATAATATTTACATTTTTATATGTGTTAATTTCGTCTTGTGTAGTTGTTAAGCTATTAGTGTTTTGAATTGGTTGGGAATAGTCAGCAAAAATGTTAATGTTTGTGTATCATTATTTTGGTTATTATTATTAATTTTTGTTATAATTTCTTCAAGGTCTTTTATGGTTTGTTCCTTTTCTGACTCGGTGAACTAAGTTAATTTGTTTGTAGGTGGAAATAAAAATAGGGCAATGTTGTGAAATTTCTTTAAATAATCTTGATCTGTTGTATGTAAATATTTTAAAAGTGAATGTTTGCCCTTTAGTATATTATCAATGTCTCGTCTTTTGGAGTGGCTATTTTTTTTAAATTGTTTATGTATGGAACAGTTAAGTGTAATAAAGAAGCTTCAAAAGGACCAAGAAGGTTAACCAGAACGCTAATGTGACTTACATTAATTTTCTGAATTCTGCTTATTTCTTTTTATCCATCAAAATTTGGCATATTTCCATCCAGTTCATCTCAACGGAAAACAAGTTAAATGTTGTATTCCAACGAGTTGGACAATAGCTTTTTAAAGTACTTTTTAATGTAGAGTTTTGTCCAGATTTTTTAAAATATTTTACTAGCATGCTTCAACTATTCACCAAATCCAACAATTTTTGTACCTCGTCTACCGCTTTGCTAATTACATTGTGGACCAAGTGATTGACACAGTGTAATATACTCAACCCTTTGATCATCCAAAGTCCAGTAAAATTTAACTAATTTTGTTTTTAATTTCATTGCCTAAATAATTTTTATATATTTTATATATTCCAATGAACCAAGAACATTTTATTCTTACCGGTAAAAGAAACTCCACCCATTGATTTCACTGTTAGCAGGCGGTTTTTAAGGGTGCAGTCTTTGACGTTATGCATAGTCAGGGAATTGTAGGACTCTTTAAAAAAGTCGTCCGTCCAGATATCAGAAGTTAAACCATATACAAATTTGGTGTGCTCTTGAATCTCTGATTTCATTTGATTGTTGTGAAAATCGTTAAGAACACCGGTGTTTCGCGATATGCTTGTAGGATGCGGCAGTACCGAGTCGATATTTACATTTTCTCCCAATTTCGGAAAAACAGAAATAAAAAACTGGGCTAAGTTCTTTAATCCCGAGTCCGCAATAATGTTGAATGAGCGACTATTCTTGATTGTCCACTCCGTTACTAGTTTGGTGCATATCTTCAACCGCAGGAAGAATGCGCTTTTGGCTATTGGCCATTATGTAGCATTTGTGTTTCACTAAATTTGATGTACTTTTGTCGAATTTATACACGTTTTTACATTTGTTGCACACCACTATGTTAGTATTAACTACGCCATTTTCTTTAACAAGTCGAGAAAAGATCTCCCACACTTTGCTGCGCCCACTTGAGAAAGTAGGCTTACCAGCTAGTAACTTAGATTTTATAATAGAAGAGTACTTTTTAAAAGACGCATTGGATTTATCTAACGGAGATGTCTGAATTCAACTAATTTAATTTGAATTTCTAGATGAGAACAAAACAAATTTTGTACTATATTTTTTAGGCTCACTGAGTGTACTGTACTGAATGAGTACAGTAGTTTAGGGAACACTACACTACTGTACAGTACTGTCAAGGTAGAAATGAATACATTCATGCAGAATTCTAGTGTGTAATAAACATCAATAGACTACTAAGTAAACTATTTTTTTCCCATAGTAATTAAGATTTGATTTTATGCAAAAAAAAGGAATTACCCTTCATTTCGGCCAGACAAAGGTGCCCGTTTTGCAAATCGCAAAAATCTTACGATTTCGAGAGCGGGAGCACCGATTCCCGTTTTCAAAATCGAGATCGGTAAATTTTGATGATTGCGAAAACCGGAGCAGACCGTATTGTTATCGGTCCAAATCTTGTATCTAGTATATTTTATATTGATCTATCGATTTTCGCGGCAATGCAGTAGCCGATGCATTATCTAAAGTATTAAAAGTGCCATATAGTCGTCTTGCTCGCAGTTGTGTATAGCATTGTCAAATCTTTAATGAAATCTTTTATTAATGCGGCAGTATCATAATAAAAATATTGTGGATAAGGGCACAAATTTGTTGTTCAAAACTCTACCTCGATTTTTATAAGTTTTAAGATCTGTTGTTTAATAGACTGGTTACGTTCAGCAGAAAAACAGATCACTGATGGATTTTCCTGCGTATGATCACTAATCATGATGCAAGATTTGTTCCACCACGATGGGCCAAATTTTGTTTTTCAGGTATATGTACACTTATACAGTTGAATTTTCTTATAAAAAAATCAACCAATCAGTTGGCCAACTATGAATTCCAAGCAGATTGTTTTTACGACTGCTTAATGTATCATGAGCGGTCACCAGAACACACTTGATCACTAAATACTGATTTATCACTGATCAGTAAGCACCCTTCAGTACAAAAATTAATTTCCGGCCGATTCCTGCGGCTTGCAAGTTAGAGTGAGATGGGGGATGGAGGGAAGGGAGGACAAAAAATTGTCAAAAGCAAAGTGTATTGTAGCAACTTCAGTATACCCTTTTTTAAAACAGTTGGAAAAATTTATAAATATTTCAAATTTTAAATTATTAATTTGTTCACTTTTATTGGAATTGTATATTGGCAAGTATTGAAAATTTGCTTTAGGCGAAGCATAAATGTTGATGTTTGATCTTCTGCCTAATTTGATTTAAATTACAAGACATTTCTTTGGTCGTGTATACCCTGTCACGCGGCAGAATTTCCGGTCTTCAGTTTTGTCTCGCTTCTTCTAATTCTTTTTGCATTTAGAGTTGACTGCTGCTGCATTCAGAAGTGTTTTGCGTATTAGATAAATTTCCGTAACAGTTAAATATTTTTATAAGGTAAGTGAAACTTATTTGAGTTTAATTAAAAAATTAATTTCCAGAATTGATCAACATCGATACGAATTCAACTGTTTGCGTGGGAAACTCATAAGATTTGCGGAGTTTTCTTTTTACCATATATAATTATGTATATTTCTGCAATATCCTTTTTGTTTCTAGCATATATATTTTATTTACAGATAGCGTTAGTTGCTCGAAGGATCATCAGCCAGCAGAGGAGGTCCTGACACTAATAATGCAGAAATAATGCTAACATCGATGAAAATATAACATTTTATAAATATGTATACAAATAAGGAATGAATTATTCAGATTATTATTATTAGGGGAGAATTTCCAGGTATTTTCTTTAGCTTTTTCTCACGGATTCCTATCAAATTCCGGCGGAATTTATCTGTTATTCCGGGGGAACTCCGGCAGAAATCTGGGCGAATTCGTTTGTTGTTGAAAATTATGCATCTCACACAGTTGCTCACCACCTGCTGAACCTTTTGCTCTAAGTGAGGAATCCAATAAGATTGTTGTACAGCATGCACAGTTTTTTGTAGCGCAAAATGTCCAACAATATGGGCGTCAACAATAACTTCTTTTTCCATTGCTTTCGGGATCACGAGGAGATTATTGCCGTTCATTTCCTTATAAACAAGTTTTTTTCAACTGGCGCAATCTGTTACCAGCTTAAACCCAAACTTAAACCCAGCTTAAACCCAAACCCAACAGATAATGTCTAAATTTCTTCACAGCTGGATACACGGCCTTTGTTTCTAGGATGTAGCTGTGTTGGCGAGACTCAGCTTTAGACGTCTTCTTGCTCCAATATTGAATTGGGTGGAGTCTGCCATCGAACCACTGCATTAAGATTCATCTTTTAATGCATCCGTGTGTAACTCTTTCTTGGCCCCTCTAATATAAAACTTAAACACGGGTTCCTTTGTCAACGCATCCTTCAAACTCTGAAATGCATTCATCTGAGGCTCAGCCATTTGAAAACAAACATCTTTCAGCAGCCAATCAGTCAACGGCCGTAAAATCTGTGAATACTTCAGCACAAATTTTCTGAAAAATCCAGTCAGTCCTGAAAAAGCTTGAACTGCTCTGACGTTTTTCGGCACAGAAAATTTGCTGACAGCAGCTGTCTTTTCCTGTCCAGGCCATACGTTTCCGTCTTCAATGTTGTGGCCCAAGAAGTTTATTATCTTATGCAAGAAATGACATTTTCGCCACTTGATCTTCAAGCCAAACGCTTCTGCTGTCTCGAAAACGAGTGCCATCTCCTCCAAACATTTCTCTGCAGTCTCGGCGTAAATAATTACATCATCCATATACAAGTCAAGGATATCTTGGTACATCAGCTCTTGGAATACGTGGTTAACGTATCGAATAAACACAGCGAGTTTCGAAATCCAAACGGAGTTCTATTGAATTCGTAAAGTCCGGAATTGATAATGAAAGCTGTAAATTTCTTGCTATCATCCTCAATAGCCACGTGGAAGAATCCGTTCTCCAAGTCCATCACGATAAAAGACTTCGCTTTTCGCAGCTTTTCCAGCACATCGTCGATAACAGGCACGGGGAAACAGTCTCTCAACACCATCAAGTTCAGCTTTCGAAAATCAACGCAGATTTGACGTGTGCCATCCCTATTGTTCACCAGTACCAGGCAGCTAGCAAAGTTTGAAGTTGATGGGCGTATAATTCCTGCAGCTAGCCATTCGTAGATCTGCTTTTTAACATCCTTCTTCTCGGCAATCGCAAATCAACTCGACGATTGACGAAATGGGATGATTTCCCCATCGGGTACGATTCGCAGCTTGACTCTTCTAGCGAATCCACCGCCTTGTAATTCTTAATCAGCGTCGCCACCTCTTTTGCGTACTGCGGAGGAACATCTATTTCATCATCTGTATTAATTATGTGGCAAATACTTATCTAATTTGGTTCCTTACAAGGTTTCTCCCCCAGCGGGGAAGAAAACTTGTATCCCTCGGCCGACAGCGAAAACTCAAACTTCAACACGAAATTCCAGCACCGCGTCATACTCGATGTCATCATCTTCAACTACGACGAACTTGTGCGATATTATCTCCTGGTCTACTGCAACCTCAGCCACGCAGCTTCGATGCGCATCTCTCTAGGATAACATTTGGAATTTTGTTAAAGATAAATTTTCGTTCGAACACCTCATACTGCTCCTGTAGCTCTTTGTAAGTCTTGCTTCTTCTTTTCTTGAGACTTTTCGAGACAGCTTTGAGACTTCTCGGGACGGCGTCACTTGCAATTTTTAGGTTAGGTCGAGCTAATTTCTTTCTGCTCACATTCAATCCCTGCAGTAATCCAACTTTTGGCGTGTGTATCTCTGCTTCTCCTTCTTCGACGTTTTTAAGACTTTTTCGCCTGCGTTAAGACTTCTCGGGACGGCGTCACTTGTAATTTTTATTAATTTGTATTCTGCTGCTTTTTCTGCTGTATTCTCCTCTGTTGTATTCTGCTGCTTTTAACTCTGCATTTCTTCCACTCTGTCTATATAGATATATATATATATATATGTCGGAGCTTTATTAGTTATTTATAGTATGCGCTGCTTAGCAGTGTTGTTGTGTGGGACGACTGTATAGGCAGTTGTCAGTGTGGCTCAGTGTGTTGTTGAAGAAAAGAGACCACCAGAGTGTGACAGTTGTTATGTCAAGGACTGTCATTGGATTTTTTCCTGTCTGTGAAAATTGGTGGCTTCAGCACGAACTGGGACTCGCTCCGCTATTTTTCTTCGTCGTTTAACAAACAGTAAATCTTCAAAATGTCTGATAATCCAGCCGTTGGGACAAAAAGTGACGCCTGGCCGATATATATATATATAATAATATATATATATATATATATATATATATATAGTAGTAGTAGGTTTTAATAAATTCATCAAACGGCTCTAAAAAACGACTGCTTCCGACGAAAGAGAGGCAGTCGCAGAGAGAAGTCGTCGGAAGCAGTCGTTTTTTAGAGCCGTTTGATGAATTTATTAAAACCTACTAAAAGTTGTCTAAAGTCGAATCAGTTGCTAAAGTTGTTATAGTCGCCTAAAGTTGTATTTGAAAGAACATTGCTAAAAGTTTACGTTATCCCATACACTCATTATAATCCATCTCAGCATTACATTAAATATTAAAATAAACTATATAATAATAATATAACAAACTCTACATTTGGGGGCTCGTGCCGGGTCTGAGATAACTAATTAAGTGTCGGATAGTGTAGTAAACAGAGTATAAATAACAAAGTATATGAATTAAGGAAAGAAGAACAGAAGTTGCGAAATTCGTTTAAGAAAAAGAAACTGCGCAATAAAGTTATTCGTCAAGAGACAAGATCGAACAAGAACAGAGAAACTGCGCAGTTAAATTCGGTATTCGGACATAAAAATATACACAAATTTGTTTAAAAATGACGCGTCGAACGCCGGCAAAAAATAAGAAAGAAAAAATACAAGAACTAGAAGAAGTCGAAGAGGAGCAGAACATTACAGTGGTAGAGAAAGAAGAAAAGAACGCATTGGAAGTTTCGGATATGCAGAATAAAATCGACAATATATTGCAGTTGCTGTCATTAAAAATACAAGTTGACGAGCACGCAAATAACCGTGTTAAGCCTCAAATTGATAATTTTGATAAAGTGGTGAACGATTTTGACGGCCAATTAGTACATCAGTGGTTCGAAATATTTGAAAAAAATGCAGATGCATACGACCTCACACTGAAGCAAATGTATGTGCAAGCCAGAGGCAAGATGACAGGCGCTGCCAAATTGTTTTTGGAATCTGTGGTTGTGAGCGAGTATCAGGAGCTAAAGAGAGCACTGATTGACGAGTTCGCTAGCAGCACCAACAGCGCAGACGTACATCGCCAGTTGCAGAGCAGGAAGAAAAAGAAGAGCGAGACATTCCATGAGTACATTTTAGAATTACGTCAGATGGCAGCGGCAGGAAATGTAGAGGAATCAGCGGTGCTGCAGTACATCGTTAACGGACTAGTTGATGTAAAGAATTAGTATATAGCTATACTTTATTCGTGCAAGACGTACAAATCGCTCAGAGAGCAGTATGACATTATAATGCAATTGGACGATAAGCCTCGCCATTCGTGGAACAAGAGAAAGTTTGAACAACAGAAAAGAAAGGAATTTTGTTTCAAGTGTGGTTCAGCAGAGCATAAAATCAAAAATTGCCCGTCTCCTACGAAGTGCTTCAAATGCAATGAAAACGGTCATATTGCAAAGAACTGTCCGATCGGAGAGACAAGCGTCCGCAAGGTTGTAGACCAAAGTCGTTTCAAACTGATCTCTGTAAATGGCGTGGAAAATTGATTGCTTGATCGATACAGGATCAGATGTGTCGCTTGTCACAAAGAATGTTGCTGAAAAAATTGAAAACATTGAAATTTATAAAAGTGCATCTTTGTTAAGTGGTCTGGGCCAGAAGAAAACAAAGCCTATTGGATTTTTCACTGCCGATGTTATTGCAGACCAGTTACTCACACAACAAACATTTTTGGTTGTGCCTGATGACGTAATGGATTGTGGAGCCTTGCTAGGACATGACTTTACTAAGAAGTTTAAATTTTGCTGCGACGACAATGGCTTCATGTTGACAGGTTTGCGTGCTGAACAAAAAGAAACAGATGGGTTTGGCTTCGATGTTTACAATATTGTAGAAGCATCTAATTTGTTTACTGTTTCCAGCCAACGCAAAGAAGCTGTAACAAAACTCATCGAAGAAGCCCAGCCGGTGCCATCAAAACCTTCAATGCAGTGTCCAGTCGAACTGAAGATAACCCCGGATGGCGTAATAAAACCATTTCACCAGTCACCATCTCGTCTATCTGCAAACGAAGCAAAGGCGGTTAAAAAGCAAGTTGATGAATGGTTGTCCCAGGGGATAATACGTAAATCAGCATCAAACGTAGCCAGCAGAGTTGTAGTGGTCAAAAAGAAAGACGGTACTCTTCGAGTTTGTATTGACTACAGGAAGTTGAATAGCATGGTATTGCCAGATCGTTTTCCTGTACCTCTGATGGAAGAAGTATTGGAAAAACTACAAGGGGCCGCATTTTTTTCAACACTGGATCTGGAAAATGGATTTTTTCATGTAGCTGTGGAAGAGGCCAGCAAGCCGCTAACGGCATTTGTGACAAAAGAAGGATTATATGAATTTAACAGAACTCCATTCGGTTTTAAGAATTCACCGGCTGCATTTATCAGATTCGTCAACCACATATTCCAAGAACTGATCAACGACGATGTTATGCAGTTGTACATGGATAACATTATTGTATATGCATCAACAGCTGACGAATGCATGAGAAAAACCAGACATGTACTGGAGACAGCCATGCAGTTTGGGCTAAAGATCAAATGGAAGAAATGCAGGTTTATGCAATCCCGTATACATTTTTTGGGACATACGGTGGAAAATGGAAGGATATGGCCAGGCGAAGAAAATACATCAGCAGTAAATAGATTTCAAACGCCGAAAAATATACGAGCGGTGCAGTCATATTTTGGTTTAACAGGTTTCTTTAGAAAATTTATTCCAGGGTATGCAAATATTGGCCGACCGTTAACCAATCTCCTAAGGAAGGACGTCGAATTCCAAATAGGAAATGCAGAATTACAATTGTCCAGGAGCTCAAGAGGATTCTGACCTGTGAACCGATGCTACACATATACTCAAGAATAGCACACACCGAGCTGCACACGGATGCATGTAAGGACGGATTTGGAGCAGTTTTACTGCAGATATTTGATGGTCAACTGCACCCAGTCTACTTCTGGAGTAAGAAGACGTCATCTTCAGAGGCCTATGTCTTTCGGCCTCTGAAGATGACGTCTTCTTACTATATCTTAGAGGCGAAGGCGATTTATTTGGCATTACCTCATGGGCATTCACTTCAAGCTTGTCACGGATTGCTCCGCGTTTAAAGACACGACCAGAAAGGATGATATCCCGAGAGAAGTTGCTGCCTATGTGATGTACCTACAGGATTTTAGCTGCGATGTTGTCCACAAGCCAGGGGACAAGATGAAGCACGTGGACCACTTGAGTCGCCATCCAGAGTCTGTTTGGGTCGTAACATCAGAGGTTGCAGCACGCATTAAGAACGCACAGCAGAATGATGATTACATAAAAGTAATTCAGGTCGTTCTCCAGGATCGTCCATACAAAAACTTTAAGATGAAAGGTGAAATCCTATTCCGAGCTGTCGAGGGCAACGATCTTATCGTTGTGCCGAAATCGATGGAAAGAGATGTCATTCGAGAGTCACACGAAGCCGGCCACTTTGCATTTCAAAAAACTGTTCATTCCTTAAAGCAGCAGTTTTGGATCCATCACCTGGAGCGGAAGAGCTTATAGCCAACTGTATTAAATGTATCATTTTCAGTAAGAAGCTGGGAAAGCAAGAAGGGCTATTGCACTGCATTGCCAAAGGAGATGTCCCGTTGCACACGCTACATATCGACCACTTGGGGCCGATGGACGCAACATCGAAGCAGTACAAATATATATTGGCAATTGTGGATAGCTTCGCGAAGTTTGTGTGGCTCTATCCCACGAAAACTACAGGGAAGGAAAAGGTCATCAGGAGATTCACTGACTGGTCCAATGTATTTGGCTTTCCAAAGCGAATTGTCAGAGATCGAGGTTCAGCTTTTACATCAGAAGCGTTTGAGGAGTGGCTGAATACGAACAAAGTGGAACACATCTGCTCAACTACAGGAGTGGCTCGTGGAAACGGCCAGGTCGAGCGTATTAATAGATCAATCCTTGCTGTCATCGCCAAAATTTCCGCAGAAGAACCTAGCAAGTGGTTTAAATATGTGCCTCAGGTGCAAAAGGCCATCAACTCACATGTAAACTCCTCAACAAAGATGTCTCCCTTTGAACTGTTGTTTGGCACTAAAATGTACAGCCAGGCAGAAGAGCGTTTACAAGAGATTCTAAATGAAGAATTTGTTTCTCACTTTAATCTTGAGCGCCAACAAATGCGAAAGAACATTGAAGAGGCCCAACAGGTGTATAAGCGAAACTATGACAAAAAGCGCAAGCGTGATCACATATATAGGTTGGGTGATCTCGTCGCAATCAAGAGGACTCAGTTTGTCGCAGGAAGAAAGCTGGCTAGTCCGTATCTAGGACCGTACGAAATCGTCCAAATTAAGCGAAATGGCCGGTACGATGTCCGGAAAGCAGCCCAAGTCGAAGGACCAAACCTAACAAGTACTAGCTGCGACAACATGAAGCTATGGAGGTTCATAGCCGATAACGACGACGAGTTGGCTTCATCCGGGTCAGATGAAAATGAGCAGGAGGGCCGAGTGTAAGGTGCTAAGGTACAGCCGGGCAGCGAGTACACATTTCGCTTCGTTGCGAATGGCAGTTTACCGATCAAGAGGAGTTGCAGAGAGGCAACTGAAGAAGAGAGGCAGTCGGAGAAAGAAGTCGTCGGAAGCAGTCGTTTTTTAGAGCCGTTTGATGAATTTATTAAAACCTACTAAAAGTTGTCTAAAGTCGAATCAGTTGCTAAAGTTGTAAAAGTCGCCTAAAGTTGTATTTGAAAGAACATTGCTTAAAGTTTACGTTATCCCATACACTCATTATAATCCATCTCAGCATTACATTAAATATTGAAATGAACTATATAATAATAATATAACAAACTCTACATATTTATATGTATATATGTCAGCTATATGATATAAAAATATTTCAATTTTGTTGAATTACATGACCTTACATGACCTCCACGGCCAAATTCGAAAACAAGGTGGAGGTTTTAAATCGTACAACATTAAATTATTATTATATCATAAAGCTGACATAATTTAACAAATATATATATAATGTAATATATTTAATATATATAATATAATATATATAATATAAATCGCCTATATGTCAGCTATATGATATAAAAATAATTCAGTTTTGTTGAATTACATGACCTTACATGAACTCCACGGGCAAATTCACAAACAAGGTGGAGGAGACGCTTGCCAAAAAAAAGGGCAGCCCTTAGGCGAGAGCGCCAATAAGGACGCGTGGGGGAGCAAGCGGCACGCGAGCCCTACTAGGCAGACCCTACCCAAAAGCGAAGAAGCCCATCTCGAAAATCGCAAAAGCTCTGATGACCTGACGTGGTGATGCTAGAGAGCGAAAAGAAACGCCTCCTGGCAGTTTCCTGCAACATGACACATAAGGAACTCAGGAGTCTGGTAGAAGCCAGTCCGTAAGACCAGCAACTGGTCGTGGGTGCATACGTATTCGAATACATGCATATTTGCAAAACATTTCACTGCTGCCACTGATTTGAATTTGTAAACAAATATGAAATGTATGCTGAAATATTAAAAAATATATTATAACATATAACATTCTTATTTTTATCATTAATCCAATAGTGAATATGCCCATATTGTTAGGTTACCTAATATGAAAAGTAGCAAAAGTAGTCGAAATGAAACAATCGCACAAATGCATCCTTGTACGTGAATGCATGAACACGCATACATATAAAGAAGAATTCAAGCACAGGAGCAACCTTCTCAAGATGCGCCACTCTGCGACTAAACTCTCGAAATCAGTGTGCGAGCACAAGAATGAGAGAGCGAAAAGTCCCAGCGCACACGAAGCTACGGGGTCCGCCGCTAGCAGCCCGAATCCGAGCACACGAAGCCTCGGGGCCTGCCGCGAACAGCCCCTGAAATGGGAAGTCTATATGTTGTATGGTTAGTGGTGTGGGATAGCCCCGACATAAACGAAAGAGGTGAGTTACTCTGAGGCTTTAAACTTTCTACTAACTTAACCAAACCTAAGCAAACCTTTGGAATTAGCAAACCTTTGTAGGTCCCACCTCCTCAAACGTGCTGGATCTGACACTCGTAAGCGAACAGAATGGAGAGTACTTGAGGAACCATCGTTCTCAGATCATTTTCAATAGGAATTGAGTGTCTTAGTGTGGTGGAAAAGAAAACGTACAACAATCTTATGGAGAAAACCCAGCGGCGGCACTGCTCTGCGTAACAGAAGCGCTGAGGTCAACCCCTACAAAAGCACTCGGAACCATAATCGGAATGGATCCAATAAATACACTGACAGCAAGAAAGGCGGCACAACGCTTGGTTGCATCCGGAAATATGTCGCTACAGGTATTCGGGCACAACACGAGACATGAGCAGTATGTCTGACTACATGATACCCAGAACGGTGCCGGATGTAAAAACAACATTCATGGGACCTAATGACTGGAAAACAGGTCAAGACCATGTCCGACACCTCAATATTTACACCGACAGCTCTAAGATGAAAGGAGGAGTAGGAGCGGGCATATACTGTATAGGACATATTCCAAAGCACTGCAGCATTTTCCAGGCGGAAGTATTCGCCATTGGAAAGAGCTTGCGCAAAGCATAAACCGTCCACATAAGGCCCGTGACCGTGACCGTGAAGAACAGAGTGCACTGTATGCAAACCGAAAGCGAATCGGCAAAGAGAGCAAAACTCAGAAGGAGACCAGAAAGTGCTTTGTGTGTAACAAAGTGGGCCATATTGCACGAAATTGTCGAGTGAAGCCGAAAGAAAACGCTAGTGCGAAAAGCGAGGAACGCGAGAACCACGGAAATCGGTACAAAAAGGAAATGACAATGAACGTGAATGAACATGCATACGTAGCCGAAGGGTATAGTGGTATGTGGTGCTTGGACAGTGGCTGTTCAGCACATATGAGTTCCAATAAGAGTTTATTCGGAGACATTAAGAGTGTTGAAAAAACATTACATTTGGCCGATGGTAACACGACAAAGGTTAATGGTGTTGGTGATGTGAAGATCGATATAAAAGGAAAGAGAAGTCAGAAGATTACTTTGAAAGAAGTGTTATACGTGTCGGGCCTTTGCCAGAATTTACTTTCTGTTTCAAAAATAACGGAAAAAGGTTACGAAGTGCGTTTTCGTAAGGATGAGGCGATTATTACGAAAAATAATAATGAAGTTTGGCTTCGCGCGAAGAAATACGGAAACTTATGTTATTTAGACACCGAAAAGAATGAAGCAAACAAAGTGAACGAAGAACAAAACGAGATAGAAATATGGCATCGTCGGTTGGGTCATTTGAATGAAAAAGATTTGAAGAAAATGTCAATGTGCGGAAAAGTTCACGGAATGAACCTAAAAGAAAATGAGAAACTATCGCAGTGTGAAATTTGTATAAGCGAAAAGCAAACAGCAAATACATATAAAAGTGCCACGGAAAAGAGATCGCAGAAAACTCTGGAAATAGTGCACAGTGACGTGTGTGGACCAATGCGTACACAGTCAAAGAGTGGGTGCAGATATTTCGATACATTCATAGACGACTATTCGCGGTATGGTTCGGTCTATTTCTTGAAGCAGAAATCGGAGGTGCTAAACGCGTTTAAATCCTTTAAAGCTTTAGCTGAAAATGTAACCGGAAATAAAATTAAACAACTGCAGAGCGATAACGGAACCGAGTTCCTGAATAAAGAATCCAATGAGTTCCTTAGGCAAAATGGGATTAGTCGACGTTTGTCTGCTCCACATACTCCACAACAAAACGGCGTGGCTGAGCGGCAGAACCGCACCCTGGTAGAGATGGCCAGGTGCATGATGAAGCAGGCGGGTGCTCCACCGTCATTCTGGGCAGAAGCAATTAGCACGGCTTGCTATTTGCGGAACAGGTGCCCAACAAAGGCTCTATTTGGGGAGCTGCCGTACACCTACTGGACAGGTAAAATTCCCACAGTTATGTATTTACGCACTTTTGGTACAAAGGCGTATGCATTAATAAAAGGCACTAATAAGGGAAAGTTTGAGTCTCGATCAGAGGAATGCATTCTAGTTGGATATGCTGCTGAATCGAAGGCGTATCGTTTATACTCCCCTCAGAGAAGATCCATCGTGGTGAGTAACGATGTAAAGTTTTTAAATGCATCAGGATTTAAAAGTAATTATGAAGAGTTTTACGAGAGCGAACCTGAAGGAGAATTTAACATTCAGATGACAGATTCTACACCTGACAAACCAGTTGAATCCTCAAGCAGCAGCGAAGTCGAAGAAGAGACTACTGTTGTTGAGAGGCGGGGCAGAGGACGCCCAAAACTGCTGAGAACCGGGCAGCGTGGAAGGCCACGTAAAGTTTACCAGCAAAGACAGGAGGAGGAAATCCTCAACAATAATCCTGCAGATAATGACACGTCAATGGAGGACGAATTTGAGGAATGCGAAATGGCATTCTTAGCTATGTCTGGGGATCCTCTAACACTAGCAGAAGCGTTCCAATCGAAAGATGCAGTTAATTGGACACGCGCAGTGGAAGACGAGTTTATGGCCCAAGTTCTCAACAAAACTTGGGAGGTAACTGAACGGCCAGATAATCGAAAGGTAATTGGAAACAAAGTGGTTTTCCAAACGAAAGATGACGGCAGCACTTTGGGAAAGAAGAAAGCCCGCTTGGTTGCCAAGGGTTATGCTCAGAAACCTGGAGAAGATTTCTTTGAATCCTACTCACCTGTAGCGCGATTCACATCAGTGCGAGTTTTGGTTGCCCTATCGGTGGAATTTCAAATGGAAATTCATCAAATGGACGTTGTCACCGCCTACCTAAACGGTGAGCTGGAGGAGCAGGTATTCATGGATATACCAGAGAGTTTCAACGAGTTTATGGCAAAACTAGAATCAGGTGCGAAAATCGGATCAAAGCAGGAGCTGGCATCGGCAGAATTCAGAAGGGCAGCATGTAGTTGGAGAAAATCCTTAAAACCACTGAAGGATCCTGTATGCCTACTACGAAAGGCACTTTACGGGCTTCGTCAGTCAGGACTCCGTTGGTATTGCAAGCTTACAGAGAAGCTCAAGGAAATCGGTCTTAGCCCAACTGAGCAAGACCCGTGCCTGTTCGTCAAGCAAGGAAAGGGGAAACTGCTACTGGTCACGATATATGTAGATGATTTACTTTTGGCGTCAAATCATCCTGATTGGCTGGAGGATTGGCTGGGAGCAACAATCAAGATGAAAGATTTCGGACCAGTCAAGACATGCTTAGGCATCGACTTCACACAGGATGCAAAGAAGCAGACAGAAGACAGAAGACTGCAAGCCGGCTGTCACACCGATCGAGGCGAAATCCGTACTAAAGAGGCCGTAGAACCCAGACGAGGAGGAGATGAAACGGTATCCTTATCAAAGCTTAATTGGTTCTCTTATGTTTCTTGCAGTTTCAACGCGACCAGACATCGCGTTTGCCGTGAATTTCCTGAGTCAGTTCAACTCTAACTACTCAGCCGAGCACTGGAAGGCTTCGAAGCGCATCCTACGATACTTGAAGGGTACGAAGAAGCTTGGGTTACTCTTCAAGAAGACTGGAGATGACCTGTACGGCCTTGTGGATGCAGATTGGGGGTCAAACCAATCTGACCGTCGCTCGTACTCGGGGCAAGCGTTCATCCTGGCCGGCGCTTCGATATCTTGGGAGGCGCGAAAGCAACGTACTGTGGCTTTGTCGAGTACTGAGTCCGAGTACTTGGCCATGTCGGAAGCTGTGAAAGAGGCGCTCTATCTGAAGGCTCTTCTTAACCGAATCGGATCGACTTGTGAATCGGTCCGAATCTACAATGACAACCAGAGCGCACAGCAGCTGGTGAAGGGTTTCGGCTTCCATCCACGGACGAAACACATTGATGTCCGGCACCACTTTATTCAAGAGAAGGAGAAGAGTGGTAATATTTCGGTGGCATACATGCCGACAGAAGAGATGCCCGCTGATGTCCTTACGAAGGGATTAGGGAGCAGCAAGCACAATAATTGTATTGCTTCCATGGGTATACGATTGCTACTTTGAGGGGGTGTGTTCGAAATAAGCGCCATATCCAAAGTCGCAATCTGGCTACATTAATTCGGGCTTCTCCTGTCATGTGTATCTTGGTCACACTTTGTAGTCTCTCGCCTAACGTTCAATGTATCGCAGCTCAGAGGATCGCGCATATATACTTTAACCACCAGAAAGTGTTTCAATAAACCTTATATATATCCTAAACGGAGAGTGTACTTATTTCTTCTGGATACTCAAGCACCTGCGTTGGGGGGAAAAACAAACATTAAATAAGTTATAGCGCTGAGAAAAAAAATTTTGCTTATTCATAAATACAACTGCAATGATTATTTCCTTGGCGCTTTTCTCGAAACCGCTTTTTCTCAAATCAATACATAAGAAAAACTAGTCATGTAAAAAATGTATACTTTTAAATATTTTCCAATAATTTTACTGCGTGCAATAGCCATTGAGACACAGATTAAGATGTCAATCGATTTTTTTATTATTTTAAAGCCAGCAGAACTCCTCTATTTTGAGGGTATTTGAAAGCGATGTAACTTCTTTAATCTTATTATTATTATTATTATTTTTTTTTTTTGCTTAAAATTACTATATGTACATAAATAAACAATGGATATATGGAAACTATTCTAAGTTATATCATTTAATCGAGCGGACATACGGTTTACAACAAACATATGAAAAACAGCATGACCTCCTTAACAAAAACAGAGATATTAATAAATAAGTTAACTATTATAATAAAAGAATTGTTTTCCACCAAAAACATCGAAAATATCGATTTCCGGCAACATCGATGTTTCTCCACCTCTAAATTTAAGATGTTTGACAGTGAAACAAAACATAAAACGTCCGTCAGCTATTTAAACTCCTGCTGCCAAAAAAGTATAAGCTAAAAATCACCCTTTATATGATATACTGATATTGTTATATGTATTCTAATGAAAATAAAAAAAAAAACTAACGAGATAGTTGAACTAAAATCAGGAATTCTGAAATCTGTGTAGAGCATTTGTTCTATATTAGATAAAATCATTGGAAAATCTCCAATTCCTCGTCATCTAAATCATTTTAATGTAGTCCCAATTAGTGCAAAAAAAATCTGAAACAATCTGCGGTTTTTATGTTTTTAAACAGTCAAAATATTTGGTAAACTATTGATTTTAGTTCCGAAAAAGAAGAACTCAGCCATGTTTGTAATCAGCTGAAAGCGGATGGAGAAAGAATGAGTTCTCTCTCCGAAAGAAAGTTAAATTATAGCGGCAATAATCCCCCTTTCGTAATTGATCCTCGGATGGTCAGTTACCGTCTTTTTCGCCGACATTTAGAACCGCAATCTTGGTAGCTGGTCGATTGAGAATTCCATGCTGCGTTTTAATAGTGGCTCGAGGAACCTAGCCATCCTTGACTGGAATAGTGTTGGTTACGCGTCCTTTAAGCCATAGATTTCTGGGCAAGTTCTTGTCGACGATGATGAGTATGCTTCCGACCGATATCGGCGGGCACTTCTCAAACCATTTTGATCTTTTCGTGGGCATCGGTGTAAGCTCTCTCACGCAACGTCACTAAAAACGATCTCCCAAACGTCTTACCTCGTTCCAGTGCCTTCTCATATTTAAATGCTCCGGGCTTATCGGCTCGTATCAATTTGATGATACCATTGACAGATGGTTCGGAGTGAGCGCGGAATCGTCCTCGGAGTCTAGACTGACAGAGGTTAACGGAAGTGAACTAACGGTGAATTGTGCCTTCATTAGAGCACATCTCAGGCTTTCGTCGTTGAATGAATAGTTCGGGCTGATGTGTTTAAGGACTGTCTTGGTAGTGCGGACCAATCTTTCCCAACCTCCGTCCATCTGGATTAACTCCTCTCGCACTGCCTTAAAATTGGTGTCATTATCAGAATAAATTTCTTACACAGGAGTTTGTATCGAGACTGTGGGCCGTTTCGAAGTGAACTGCACGAAAGGTCAAGCAGATAAACAGCACAACCCATATCTTCTCTTTGCGTCTTGGATTTTATGTCAATTAAGTCGGTTTCGTGGGCGAGGTGATGATATTTCGTGAAATCGAACTAGCAAAAATGTTACTCGACTCTGGGGTGACAATATTATGACGTCCGCAGAGTTTTCAATGGCATTCACTCTCCCTTCAGAACGAAGGATTTCTTTGTCGTCTAGATATCCGTTTCATAAGGTCAATCTGTTTTTTGCGCTTATTGGTTTTTGACCCTTCAATGAATTGAGTTCATTTGCGTACTCGAGTCTCTGTGCATCATTGTATAGCATTGTCTGTGCTTGAACGTGAACTTTAGCCCTGCTGCATTTGGCTCGCAGTCGCTGGATATACAGTTCTGTAAAGGCGGCGTCAATTAAAAAAATATCCGACATCGAGTTGAACTTTGGCGGTTGGCCTTGGTTGGTCAGGCCCGTAAGGCCAAGTGTCCATCCTAGGGTTGATGATAACTCGCCTCGTCCACAACGTTGAGTTTCGACGGAATCCATCGCCATTGATTCGCCAGAGTGGTGTGAGGAACCTGCCGGCTCCCCCCAAACAAATATGTAAATAATAAATAACAATATAAAGAATAATAACATAGGCCATGTAAATAATAGGGAATAATAATGTAAACAATAGGAAAATAGCCATGTAACTATAATGTAAATAATAGAAAANTAGATTTAGCTAAATATAAATAGATTTAAGGCTTGGCCAAGCCCCATACGATAGCTAAGCTAAGCCACACCAAACTACCATCGCTAGTTTAAAAGCTCAACGCACAAGAGCACACACACACAAGCCTAACAACGAAACTCACCACGAGAAGCGGTCACATGACCGAAGAAGTATGTAGGAGTGAGCGAGAAAGGACGCGATCACGCCATACAATTAACCCCCGAAAATCTGGCACGCGCTCTAAGGACAGAGCGAGTAGAAACGAGATCTTAGAAACTTCCAGAAGTTTCTAAGTGAAGCCACGAGAACTTGGCAATGGAAAAATCGAGGAGAGAAGTGAAAAGATCGTCAAGAGAGATAGACGCGATTTTTGTGCAACACGGAGCTGGCGATTGCCACTCCACGTGGAGAAAACTGTGCAAGTGAACAAACACCAAGTTTTGGAGCCACCAGCAGGCCATCGGGCCTCCACCTCAAGGAAGCCAACTAAGGAGAAACCCAGCCGTCGAGTGACGGCTGACGCAGACCAGCCGGACCAGCCGGAGCGGAGCAGCGCGGGACTTGTGCCGGCCCAGGACCAGCGGCGGAGCACGCAACAAACAGGTGGGTGCTTGTGTGTGTGCGTGGTGTGACCTCCAACTTTGCGTAACAATTCGTAACAAAAACTAACCTCGCGAATAAAATATAAAAACTTATACCATTAACATAGAAATACACTGGAAAAAATTTGTGAAGAAATAAGATTTATAAATTTATATTCATATACTGGAAAACTTGTGAGGAATAAGAATTTAAAAGAAAAGAGAGAACAAAAATACACGGAGAAAAATAAATGAATAATAAAAATCCAAAAATATAGAAAAATGAAGTTTAATTAAATTTTTACTTAACGCCCGACTAAAATACTGAAACCCACCCCTATTACGATGAACAAATATTTCTACATCCAAGAGACTTGTACGGGGCCAGGCTCAGCCGGCCGCATAGCTTGGGCCGACAGCGAGTGCTGACGGCAGAACTTGCCATCAAGGGTGACGACCTTCACGGCGAGTGCCGGTTGGGATTCCACCTGGCAGATGCATAGTTTCTAACGGGTAGAAAACG
>VNJS01010566.1:0-154476 GCA_008042575.1 Drosophila watanabei | reverse complement strand
AGCTGCTGTATACTCGGGAAGAGTAGTAGTCGCGATAAGAGATAGAAAGGGATATCAAATATCTTCATCAAAGTTGGCAGATCGGCAAAATGGCTTCCCAGTGGCAAATTTGAAGCGTCAAAGGCTGAGAACATTTTTTGATTCAGCGTCGACCTGACATTGATTTAAAACATTCAAAAACAAGAAAGGAAGCTAATTTCGGCACGTCGCTATATACTCTTGCAGATTCCAATTGCGTAAAATATAATCCATCAATTTTATATGGCAGCTATATGATATATTCTTCCGATTTTTATGAAGTTAAAAAAAAAATCTAAAATAAAATATTATCTCAGATTATCAGATTATCTTGTGAATAATTTTGCTCAAGCCCAGCTATGATGTAATAAATTAAAACACCGGATTTGGATATTTTTTGTTGCTTTATTTAGTTTTGCCTTTTTGCGAACGTGGTCCTTGTACAGCAAATATTTTGTGTATTTTAGGTAGGTTCTCCTTTATAGAATATAATGCCGACAATAAATAACAAAACTCACAAAGTACAATTAAATCTAAAAGTGGGATTATTATATGCCTTGTATTTATTTATATTTAGTACGGTATCCGACGAATTCGTGTACAAGCACACAGGACGTTAGACGTGCTGCTGAACATCGCTCCGGGATGTTTCCAACGATGCATATATCGTGTGTGCATACATCAGGCCAGACCAGGAGGCCTTTGAGTACACATATATAGGTTGGATACGAATACGCTGCTTACTATCGCATAAACATTATCATTACAAATATTTAAATTCGAAAAGAGCGCCGAGAGGGGAATTTTCAAAGCGCTTAGTGTTTTGTGTTCGGGTGTATTAAGGTTGCTTTCACTATGCTCTAGACTCGCGATCGGTTTCGACTTCGATTTCGGTTAAACATCATCACTAAGCTGTTGGTTAATGCTACTAAAGTTAGACTTTTGGTACCCATAGAGATAATTCAACTAACGACTAAAGTTTTACAAAGTTTGTAAAGGTTTACAATATTTTATTATTTATTTTAGAACATCATTAGGTATACATAAATGTATTTAAATTATTTTTAGATAACAAAGCATGTTGTAAATGAAATTGTAAAAGCTGCTTTACGTATTTTTTACTCCGCACTCCCACTTTTTATTACACCTTTCTCGGTGCCATGCCCCTATTCCATTCTGTTTCCTGATTCATATGCTGTCGCTGAGCTCCCTCGATCTCATCCATTTTATTGGTTTAATTTTGTCACGTTTTCGGGGCGGAGAAAGTGCGCCGCCGAAAGAAAGGAAAGCTGGGAAAGCGGCAGACAAACAGACAGACAGACAGCGGAGCAAAAGGTTCTTGCAAATCATTTCCATTTCAATGCTGCCTTTTATTTCTTTCCTTCGCCTTTTCCGAATAAATATAAATAGCAAAATTTACCATTTTGTGCAGCGAGCAGCGACTTTCCAAAGTTTTCAACTAAAGTTTTTCGTTTTCAGGCAATTGTTTTTCCCGATTTACATCTATACATACAAATAGATTCTTCTGCATTGCCGCCCTTCTCTGCCACTCAAATCAATTTCGAATCCTTAAAGCTGATGATGATTTAAAGATTTGCCCGGGATTATAAAGGCATATCCGCCCTTTATGGTGGCTGCAAGCGCTGAACCGAACGAGGTGGGACAGGTGGAAAATTCGGACGGGTGAAGGGACAAATGTCGACGGTGACCCGCTGCCAAGTCAATAAATTCTCATTGCCTAAGCCATAAATCAGCATCATGGCGCGCTAAGTGTCATTTTTTGTGACGTTCGGATGGCTTTTTACCAGGTGAAACCACAACAAGGGGCGGTTCGAGTCGCTAAGAGAGAGATGACGGAGCACTCAGAGAAAAATATGTTAAGCACGAAGTCAAAGCTCGAAAGAGGATGTCCGCCAAGGGCCGGCTACCCGTGAAACATATAACAATGGGATCATTTGTCTCTTTCTTGCAACTCTGCTTAAGCTTTAGATCCTTTTGAATTCAAAGAATTTTCTCTCAGTGCAGATTGGCTTGGAATTGGATCTGTTACTGGCAGCTTCACAATGCGCGTTATAATTTACACCTGGCGAAAGGAGAGCGGAGCGAGAGCAGCCAACAACCTCAACCAACTACAACTGTCATTTGACCTTAACCAGACCGGGGGAGGCTTCTGTGGGAGGAGGGAAGGTGAAGAGGTCATTCAGGGGCGGAAAAATTGGGGCGGAATAAGAGTGGGAGCTGCTATCTTTGCTGCGGCTGCTGCGGTTGGCTGAATGTGCCCCGGATCTGGATGCCAACGGTTCCGGGCTGGTTATATAGTGCCGTGTTATATATTTTAGTCAACAGCGCAATTGCTTGATTTGAAAATTGTCAAACTGACAAAGTGCTAGGAGCGAGTAGGTGATAGTTGAGCGGGAAAAGGAAAAAAGGGCAATCGAACACAAGACTTTTTCATGTGATGGATGCCTACTAAAGTTCAAAACTGTATCATTGGGCTGCGAAAATCTACGAGGTTGATTTAGATTGTATTTATATTGATTTTTTAACATTAAAATGTGGAAAAATGTATATAATACAAAAAAAGGGAGAAAACAAGTATTCACGGTTAAGAGTTTGAAACTTTGCCAATTACTTTCATTTGCCATCGATTATCCTCAAAAGTTCGCTAGTAGATCGATTTAAGTTTCCAAGTTTTTTAGCTGCTGCCAGCCCTTTACCATTCCGGAAATCGATGGACTGTAAAAGGACTAATAAAATGTTCCAATTAAACCCCGATTCGATCGATAAGGGACACACAGTCGTTGGGCGGGACAACTTAAAGCTTCACGCTTTTATCGGAAGCCCATCTATCTGGCTCCCACTGGCCGTGGAGCCTCCACTTCGGAGGCGCCCCAGGCAGCTGCGTTGATTGCCGTAACAGCTTTTGAAATTAAGTCGCTGCAAGTCGGCTGTAGCCCAGACTAGGGGCTGGGGAACGGGGGACGAGCGAATGATTTCAGGACCAGGGGACATTTACCAGCAGAAGATGGAATGGGGCTCAGGGCAAGTCGGTGTTACACCAAGCAAAAACCGCATGCACTGTGGCATTAAAGAGAAATATTTTGGTCAGAAGTGTGCTAGACAGCGAAGGAGTCATTTCCGACCCTATAAATCTTGATCAGCATTGAAAGCCGAGTCGATCTAGCTATGTTTGGACAACAGAAAATTGTACTCAATTTTTTCAAAATTTGATAAGGGGTTACATCGTCAAAATTGTGAAAAAATTCAAAAAAAAATTTTAGTTTTTGCATGCTGATTTATTAACCTTTTAAAAACTAGCATAGAAAAACTTTCAGAATTGAAATTAATGCATTTGTGGCATTGCTATGATCGATTCTCATGATTCAATTTGAACTGCAAGTTAGCTTCCTTTCTTGTTTTAGATAAGAATTTAGTATATGATATAGATCTGTTCTTAAGCTCCTGCTAACACGATTTGTATGCTTTGTTTTTGTACTTCTGAGCGCTCGCTGGACTCTCTAGTTCCAAGCGAAGCTTGGCAAAATGTCAGCTTTAAGAGCCTCCAAGCCCAACAATATTTGTTCTATTTTTTAGAAACAGTTTAGATAGAATTCTGATCATTTTCGAGTTTTGTCAAGCTTTCAATGTTTCTTTAGATTAATTATACAAAAATATAGGATATTTTTCCAGTGCAGAGCGCAGCGCACTCGCACAATTGACGCAATTGCATCGATACTTTGATTTTATTTCATTTGCCGGCAACATCTGAGGAGCGGATGGGCCGAGGCGGACGATGGGGGAAACGAGTATAAAATGCAGGAGCACCAGGGGAGGGGGCGACGAGGGGCGATGAAGAGCCAACCGGCGAAACAGTTGCCAATAAAAATTGCATCGAAAACGCTTAACCAAGCAGCGTGCATCAAATTGATTTCATGCTCCTCCAACGTTGACTGTAGTTTTACAACGTGCATCATCCGCACTCGCACCTACACACTCGCAGCGAGCCCCAAAAAATATGCTACGCGTCTCCCCGAGTCGCACAAAAATATTGTCTGTCAATATTCGAATACCGCACATCGCAATCCACACCCGAAAACCCAAACCCAAGCCCAAACCCAAACTCGGAAAACGAAGCGAAACCAACCCAAAACCCATTGAGGAGCGAACGGTAACGCAATGTAATTTTTGTTTTCCCTCCTTTTTCCAAAAATAAAGGAAAACAGCGACAACAATGGGCCCCACGAAGCAAAACGAAAACGAACCACGAATTGTGTTTGCTCTGGCATCGCAATAAGCTGCACGGGAACGGTTTTTTAAAGTGTGTTCTTATTTCAATATATTGAACATGATAAGTTCAATTTATGTTAACAAGTTGATCGAGAGACGCATTTTTTATAGGAGCTTTCTGTAGTTTCAAAATAGTTTCCTGTGCCTTCGCATAGTTTATAGTTTATTGTATTTGAGTGAAATAAAAAAATAATAGTAGATAGAGCTTTGCAGTCACCTGGTTTGGTAGGAATATCATCACATTTCCATGGCATACAAAAAACAAATTGAATTAATTTTGAACTATTTTTCATATTTTGAATGTAAGAATGTTCACTTTTATTGCATCCAGCAACCAAAGTGCTCAAGGCGAGAAGAAAATAAATTCGGATTGTACCTTGAAATTCCGCTTTAAAATATCATAGGGAAGAGCTTATACAGACCTAAAAAAAAATTAAATTTAAGATGCAAATTAAAGACGCAAACAGAAAAATGTTACGGCCAGAACAAATAATATTATTCAAATTAGTTTCGCAAAAAAAATTCTTTGAATCGTAGATGCTAACTCAAAAGCAAACTAATACCTGTTGCTTCGACACGACATATTAAATCGTATCAAAAATGTCGTACATTTAATTGTATCATTTTTATAATAGACACAAAGTTTACTTACTGTGATCATTACAAAGATCACAGAAGAAAATTAAGTGATAATACCTAATCAAAACAATCTGAAATAACAATAAGATAAACACCTATAAACTTTAAATATATCTTTATGTATGTCATTCACAAGAATCGATGCAGTATCAATATTTTCTGATACCATACATACTAAAACTTTATACATTTATTTCAAGATACATTTTTATAGAAATATTTTGAAAGTCATTACCAAAATGCATTCTAGTCCTCATCGTATTCAGTTGCTGTTTCGGTACATGCGTCTTTGCAACTTTCAAGACTTTCAAAAAAGTTTTCCGTGGCTCCGCATCCACTATAAGATATTTCTCGACATCTTCTTGAATCGAATGTATATCCGGTCGATGTGGTGTTACAGGGACCGTACGTGGTAGGATCGGCGTCACATTTTACTAGTGAAAGGATACAAGTTTAATTATCTAAGAACTGTTTATAATATTTAAAATGCAAGAATATTAACTATGATCATAGCCAGCAACCAGAGTGCTCAAGGCGAGAAGAGCGACGATAATGGTAATAAGTATGGACTGCATGCTAGTTCTCTTTTCAAAAGCTCCCTTGAAAGAGCCGTATATATACCGGAAAACAAAATCAATTCAACCGCAATTCAATCCAAAGTAAAAATAATTACTTTTGGAACAAATAATATTATTGAAATTAGTTTCGCAGAGCAATATGTGCGCAATGTGCTAGGTGCCCCGCAGAAGGGTATTTAAGAGCGAAAAAGCAAAAGTGGCAGGCGGGAAAAACGTGAAAATTGCCGCCGCTGTTTTCGATTTTTACGCTCAATCCCTCAATCAGCAACTACCTTCGCGCCCCGTCGAGCCCCGCTCGCGTGTGCCAACGAATTCATGGCGCCAAAGAGGGAATCCAGTTATCCTGGCATGGGAATGGCGCATGCCTTTAAACTTGTTATTTCAAGGATATGCACAACGCGCGTCCGCTCGCTCGCTCTGGCTTCAAACCGAGGAACAGACAGGGACAGCAGATCTGAGCCCCCGAAAAATCTGACAATCGGCGGCTTTGGCAACAATTTGGCTGTGTTGTTGCCAGATATTTCTTTATCTCCACATAAGCATCGCGTAAGAATGAACTACATATTACGATTGTGTTCGCAACAATAGTGGTGCTGGAAATTAACTTAAAGAAACTACCACTTGCTCGCTAACAGAAACTATTTTAATATTTTTTATGAAGATTAAAATCATGCAAATTACACCTAGTGTTACATTTTCATTTGCATGCAAATTTTGTATTATTGATGGAATTTACTTAAGTTCAATTTTAATAAACCTTTAAATTGGATAGAGAAATTGTTGTGAAAGTAGTTGGAAACTGAAAAAAACTGCAAAAACTTAATGGTGTACATTTAACATTTAAAACTTTACCTGCTTGCAAAGCCTTGTATAAGCTCGTATGCACTTGAACCGGAATCGGAATCGGGTAGCTGTATCATATCTATTCAATTTGCAACTCTCAGCATTGTTTGGCATGTTTAGCAGCTCACTGAGCAATTTGCGAGATGCCAAGCCATAGAGCCAGAGCCAGAGCCAAAGCCAGAGCCAAAGCGAAAGCAGTTGCCAATTGCAATGTGAAACTCGCCGAAAAAAAATGCGCTTGATCCCAAGATGAAGGATTCAACTGAAGGGCACTTAAAATATATGTATATGGGAAAATATTTAATATGCGCTCATTCGAAGAATAAATAGGTTCTCGAGCATTGCCTTCCGCTCAATAATACGAGTAGTAATAATAATATTACCTTATGCGTGGCTTTGGACTGCAAGCACAGCTGGAAACAAAGTGCAGTTTGACATTTTCACTTCAGGAGGTACGTCTGGCTGAGTAGAGAAGCTACATGCTGGCTTAATGCTTAAGTTGTCTGCTTAAGTAGAAATTAATATTAATCTTTGTACATAAATGTTCGGAGCTTTGCCTTGCTCATTTGGCTTAATACTTTTCTTTTCGGACAAAGTTGCAAGCTTGGAAGCTTCCCAGATTTCTGGAGCTATCCTAAAAACTGTGACTTTTTGACAATAAATATTTCTGTGGTGATGAAAATAAGCGTAACACAAAAAAAAGATCGGTCAGCAAATAAGTACTAATGAAGAAACACCTTTATATCCAAACCGTAAAGTCATTTAAAAGTTACTTTTCCCCAATTATTCAGCAATTAGTTTCCAGTCGCTTGGCTATGATATGTGGATTGGCGCACACACTTTCGCACACACCACACCTGTGTGCACACATGCACATCAATCAAACCGCAGAGCCAAGAGGATCGAGTGGCGAGGTAACCTTCAGAGAAATCAACCGCAAATTGGTTGTGGCAATCGATGGCTAATCGAAGGAGGTAGGTCCTCCAATCGCTGAAGTGTCAATGGCAACATTCCATAAAGCACAACTGACACTTCGCAGGGGAAGTCCGTCCCCCTGTGCCCCTTTGCTCACTGTGCCCCCTTTCCCTTGTTCCGCTGGCAACTGAATGTGATTTAAGGCCCAACTAGTGCTGGATTTTCCGGCAGCAGAAAAAACGCGAGTGGCATGAAAAAAAAAATTGAAACACAACTGGAACACACAAGCTCACACGCATACATATGGGGCAGGGCGGGCGGAAGAGTGTTTTTTGAGGGCGTGGCGCGTCAAAGTCAGTCAAAGCGAAGGCAAAACCTTTAGTCAAGTTTGAAAGATTGATTAGTTTTTAACAACTTGTGACTGGGAAGCGGCGTAGAGCGGGAGGAGCTGTTGCGCAAAAGGCGGTGAAGGGTCTCGTTCCGGGCTCTAGATCTAGTTCTGCGTTATGCGTCCCAGTTTTCACTGGGCTACACTGCAGAATAAATAAAGGTAAGAATTAGAAAAAAATATATTTTAAATTTTATTCTAATTTTATGAGGAAAATTAGAAACTTTAAAAGAGTTTTAAAAACTCTTGTTTTGGGAATATATCTTTATATTAATATATATATGTATATATCTTAAATTTAATATATCATATCGAAATTTAAAATATCAATATATATTATTATTATAGCTAAAAACATCCATTTACAAATATTTTCGGAAATGGTTCTTAAAGAGAAAAAAAAGCCAGGAGTTCCCAAAGCACTTCCCATTTTTTTGGAGTGCTTTGGATGAGTTCAACACGTGCACTGAATTAACACAGAGTTTGAGTTCTGGAAAGTGAGAAGGGCAAAAAGGTGCGTAAAGGAGAACCATATCCTGGCAAGGATATTGGCCCAAACTAGCAGCCGGCTGAACGGCAGCAATTAGCCCAGAACCAAACGCAAAGTTGTCAAAGGAGCTCCGGCCAAGGATAGGCAAACGCCATAAAATCCTACTTCGATTTCTGGTTAGAAAGTGTGCGTTTAAGGTCCTGGCCGTAGCACTTTCCACTTTCACTCCCACCTCCGAGTGCATGTGTGTCGCCCCGCACACTCTCGCATGCAGAGAGCGGAGCACTGCATACTGAATCACATTTGGTATTTGCATACGAAATGTATTTGCGCTCAACGAAGCACAACAATAAACATTGTAAATATATTTTTTCTCCACTTTCTTTCCCTGTTTTTTACATTTCTCATTCTTCATGCGGTGCCGTATTTTATTTTATTTATGCTGCCAGTATGTTGCGGTTCCTTCTCCACCCTTTCTGCCGCCGCTCGTCCTTTATCGTCCTGGTCGGGTGTTAGTTTTTATTATTATATCATATATTATTCAATTGTCGTTGCCTACGTCCTACGACCACGAAATGTGTGTTTCTATGTTAGTGTTTGCTGGCCGGATTGTAAAAATATTTTTGATGGACAACCTTTACGGCGGGTATTGGCAGGGAAAGGGCCTTTGCAATGTAACATTGGCCTTGTTTTCTTTTATTGCAAATGTCGCACACAAATGAAAATCAAAGATTATTTGTTGCATTTTGTTCAAAAACAGGAAGAGATTACGGAGAATCAATTTGAATTTTTAAATAGCTTAAAAAGTAAACTAAACATGGGTTTTAATAAGCCAACAAAATGGAATAAAGCCAATCCCAATATTTGCATATATGAGAGAATATTTGTTTAAAAATAGCTTGTAGACTTGATTGAGGACTGTATTAGAGACATTTAATTTTTTGGAGTAGGGATTTATTTCCGACATTATATAATGCCTAGAATATTATATTATGATATCAAAGTTAATGTAAAAATTTTTAAATATTTATTTTAAATATTATAGTCATCCAATTAAGCAAAACTAATATATTGATTATTAACTATTTGTGAATCGATAAAATAGCAATAAAAATATAGAAAAACCACTAATTTAAAGCGTTTTCAAGTGCTTTTTTCGTATGCCCCATTTAGTTAATTCAACTAATTAGCTTAGGTTAACATAAACTTCACTTGCAGAGGCGGCAGCACCAACAACAACAATTAGCATCACGGGGAAATTGGAAAAGAAAAAAAGGGAAAGATGCCAAAGGGAAGCGACCCAGTCTCGACCCGGTCAAGTGAAAGAGATCTAGCAGATAGCCAGGCTCAGACCCAAGGAGTGGATTCTAATTAAATTCGCGCCAGCACTTTCATTTAAACAAATTTACAATGTGGGCGTGGCGCGAGTGCAGAAAAAAGGCGGCGGGGCCAAAGTTGAAGGCAACATTAATTGCAAATCCGCAGAGGCCGCCGCAGAGCGAGAAAAACTGGCAGAGGTGGGAGGTGGGCCGTGGAAAAACCAAAGCCTGAGCCTTGTCAACCGGCGTTGTCCTTTCCGAGCAGAGCAGCAGCATCCTTGACCCGTTTTTGTGCGAGCTGTGCTCTCAATCCCTCCCTTTGCCGCGCCGCAAATGCCGCAATATTAAAATGACTTTTTCTTACTTCATTTCATTGCATTTCATGAACAATTTAAGCCAATTGTGCAGTCTCGTCCTTGCTCCTAGCCTTCCCCAGGACCTTATAAATTAATTTCGCAAAATCGGTTTACTGCAGCAGCAGCAGAGTCACTGGTGAATCGTAACAACTTTCGTCGAGCTGGTCCTTGCTTCAAATTAAATAAATAACTAAAAAGGGCTTTGCCAGGCAAATAAAATCAATCTGAGAACGATGGAAAGCGAGAATAAAAGGAAAAAGTTTAAAAATAGTTGATTTTGGGACTGGTGCTTATTTGATTAATAGGAAAATAATATAATAGGGGCATATGGGGATTGCCTCAATAAATTAAGGGGAAACTACTTTTTTTACATTAAAAGATTAGCAAAATATTGCATTATATTTAAGCATCGCTCTATTTTTCTAAGCAATATTTTACGGACCACTTTAGCACTCCTTTAGCATTTTGGACGCCCAAAAATAAAAAAAGACTCCTTTTAGCCTTTAGACGACGACACAACCCATCACGTCGCCGCCACACACGATTTTTAATTAAATTCGGGCGGCATCTTTCGTGCAACTTAACACGAAAATCTTATTTACACGCCAACCGCAATTTAATGTAGCATACATTCGAGCGCGCCCGGGCGGCAACCTTTTTATTTACGACTTCAATAACATGAAACGCGCGGGCCTATGGGCGAGGGAGGGACTTCCCCGTAAGAAGAAGTGTGCGTGGGTGTGTGTTAGGGAAGGAGGCATCAAGAAGTTATTAAAATGTGCCAGCTTCGAGCTACGAGCCGCAGTGCCGCCTCTCATTCACTCCGCCGACTGTCTGCGACTTATTTATTGGGGTTCCGCTCGCGACAGGTGGTTGCCCCACCAATTTACTCCGCCGAACCGAACCACACATGTCGCAAGTGTGCTTCAGATGGCGGTGGGTGGCGCTGATTTTGGCGGCACCGGAGATTGCAAAGGCTCCCGCGATAGGACTTAAGCCTGGAGGATCCTAATTCATCTAATCGATTTTGGTATAATTTTTTAGTGCGGTTAAGTGTTAGAAATTAAGGTTATTGAAGTCGTAATGTACTTGTATAATTAAACATGGAAATAACTTAGAGAAATTATTTAATGTGTTCTTTTACTCTTTTCTGAGCTTGTATGAAGAATAGGGTATGTTTAAGAAATCTATAAGAAATAATAATCACCGTGGAAACTATGAATCTGGAATGGTTTTATTCCAGACACAAATTGAAATTTTAATTGAAAAGTGGATTGTTTTCCTATTTTGGCAAAGATTTTCTTTGCTATTTTTTGTCATCCACTTCATTTGCATAAATCATAAAGGCTACCACAAAAACTTGGCACAAATGAAGTGCGTTTTCTAAAAATAATTGTGACATTCTGGGAAATTTTGCCCAAAGAAATTCCTTTGCCTTGGTTGCACCTGGCTGTCGCTTTCGACCTCATATTGACCTCAACCTCTTAACTGAATTTCCAGACGTGACACAAAAAGATATTTGCACAGCACTTGCAGCTAACACAAGAATAACACACACACACAGAAAGAGAGGGAATCGTATGGGAAACGCCATTGAAGTTGGCTTTTCAATTGCCAAGAAAAACTTTTGCCAGAAGTTTACTCCTTTCCTCTACTTTCCCTGGCCTTCCCGCCTCCCCTGACTATTTTTATATAATAACTCTGACTTCCAACAGACCGGAGCTAGAGAGCGAGAATTAAAATAAACATCGCAGGTCCTGTAAAATATATGTAGACAGCTGCGGTCAAGATAATAAGAGGCGGAAATGGGGAAATTTAAAAATCCAAATGGTAATGGGAAAAACTCTTTCCTTATTTACTAGATAAGATGTTAAAACACATAAATAAAAGAGAAATTAATTATAATTATAATAAGTATAATAATTCCCAAATGGGAAGAAATTATTGGCTCCTCCTCAGCATTGTTAAATCTTTGCCAGGATCTTATGTCATAATTTATATTGTAGTTGCACAATTGACTTACCATTCTCTCCTTGACTGTCTATATGTATAAAGTTTTTAAAAGGCAAGTTCGAGTGGACTCCTGCTGCTGCAAAAGAATTTGAATATTTATAAAGATTTTTGCATTTCTGGCAGGGATGGAAAGGGAATTTCCTTCATTGAAAAATTGTTTATTTGCCCGACTTCAAGATCGTCAACTGTGCCGCGGGGTGCTGGGCCACGAGGGGTTAAAGGGGGTCTAACAAAAAACTTTTGCCTAAGTCATGCAAATGCAACTTCGGAGTTGTATTAAAAAGTTCGGGGCCGCACCTCGTGTGCTCTCCCAAAACTTGGCTGCATTATGCGTCCAAGCGTTGCGAGTCTATTAAAAATTACTTGTGCATTTTCTTTTCAACAAAAATATATATACAATCGCCACCATTGGGTTAAAGCTGTCCCGCCAATTTGACGGCAGGCACGACTATAAACAGCAAAGTTTTCCCCAAGTCACTGTACTGGTGCGCTTTTCCGGTGGCGGATTTTCAGTAGAGGTCTTGCCGGATGGTTGGTTTTAATAGTTGTTTGGGTTCAACAGTTGTTTAAAAAGAAATTATTTTTCCCGAGTTTTGAAGAGCTTTTTAGGAGTTAATAACATGCTTTTGAAGTTTTCAAGGCCTGTTTGATATCGTTTTAGTTTTAAATGATTTATTTCAAACAGGTTCCATTCTAAGAAAGGGTTTCTTTATGAATTCATTGAATTTTTAAGTTGGTTTAAAGGTTTCCTTTAGTTATTTATGCTGCAGAAAGGAGAGAGCTAAAGAGTTGAATAATTCTTAAAGGTGGACTGACCTTAATTTTTCACAACGCAAATATTTGTCTCACTACCGATCCAAAAATTTCACAAAGTTAAAAAAAAGTGTGTTTAAAAAAATATATAAATGGTGAGCGTGTTAGTTTACACCTAAACTAAATAAATATTCAATATTTAAACAACAAAATCCATGGAAACTAACTGGCAACTGGAGCACGACCCATTCAACACTTTCAATTAAAATAAAGGAACGGTATTCCCGTTTCAAAAAGAAAGAAACAACAACAAACAAACAAGCGACAAACAAACGCGCGTCAAAAAGCAACAAATGCGTTTAATCAAACATGGAGGGGAGCTCAAAAACAGAAACAGAAGAAACTCGTCCTGCTATAGAGGACGGGGGAGTGAGGGATTGAAAGCCCGGAAGGGTAATTCGGTGGCAAGTCAACCTACATAGTTGCCCCGAAGCAAAGCAGCAGAGGAGGGCTGGGAGGTGGAAAATAGAATGCGATCTGGGCATAAAATGCAGAAAAATCAAAAACCAACAAACAGCCAGCGCAAATATTTGTCAACTGTAATGAACATTTCATATTTTTGCCCCCGCCGTCCATCGGGTTTGCTTTTAGAATTCTCCTTCAGCAGCAACTTCATCATCAATGTTTTTCCTGCCTGCCTGCCTGCTTTTCATAGCCCATTTTCTTTTCACATGCAAAAATTGTGTTCAGAGTCCAGAACTCAATGAACGAAAAGGTTTCTCACACCCCGACACACTTCTTTCTCTCTCCGCTTTTACACTTGAAAATGTTTCTTTATAAATTTGTATAAAGAATATCATAATAATTTATTACCAACACAAAGCTCTCTTTAACTGGCTGCTGAAAGTTGCTTATAAAATGTTTGCTTGTAAACTGCAGGCAAAGCTATAAGGAATGGGAGATCCTTAATCCTTCTACTACAGATTTACAAATTATCTTTCAACGTTAAAATATAAATAATAAAATAGGCAAAATTTCAGGTGTTGTGAAGTAATTTTTAGTATTTGCCCTCCAATATATACTTTATCTAAAAAATACGATTAAAATAGATTGCATTTTTCAACTTGATGGAGTTTCTCGCAGTGCTCCATCACTCGTCATAAATAGAAATGTGACACAACACATGTTGCTGTCCCGCAGGCACATTTCTCCATTTCCCCTGGCCGCCTCCCCACTCGAGCTGCGTGTGTGCCACGTGTAGACATTCCCACACACAAGCCCCCAGACACACACCTACCGCCCCTCCACCCCAAACGAACGAGCACACACACACCCATCCCTCTCCAGGTGTGCGCCTGGCTGTGTTATCACTTAACAACACAAATCGGTGCGAAATACGTAGCCAGATTCTAATTTATTTTCAATTTAAAAAGGTAAATGTGCCAAGCAGCAGACAGAAAAGAGGTTTGCGCAATAGGAGATGGATTCCAGGTGGTCTTTCGAGTGGTTTCGGTGCGGTGGCCGGGCCGGCTGGGTGGGTTTCATGGGCCAGCCAACAAGCAATTGCCCTGAGGCAAACTATTTGAACACAAAAATTGTTGCCAGCAATTTTGCAGCAGCAGCAGGAGAGCAGGTGAGAAAGCAAAAGGGGGCTAAAAAAAAATGTGACACAAAGCAAATGTTTGTGTGAAAAGCAGAGGCCTTCAGCAAATACCAGCTGAGAGGGGGCCGCCTCCAAATGGCGGATGGTGGCGGTGCGAGCATTAACAGACATCGGGGGATCAGGCTTTGAGAGCTGTGCAAATTGTTTAGCCGGTTAGAGAAATTAAAACGCTTTGCACAATTTAGCTTTTGCAAAGGCCAAAGCTGGTGAGAAGTTGCCTCAATCCTCGTCACTCCTTCCACTCGTCCAGCACGGCGCAGCCCGAAGGATACTCGGACAAAGCTGCCTGCGAGAAATCTGAACAGGTTGCATGCTGACTTTTGCAGTGAGACGCTGGCATCCGGTGGATACCTAGTTGGCAAGATAGATAGATAGTTCTCGCCACTAAAAAGCCTTTTTAAATGGAGATTTAATCCTTCGTAAATTTGCTTAAAGGCAAACTCTTAAGAATCTGAATTTATTTAAAAAAAGTTCGATGCTGTTTTGAAACTTCAAGAAGATAAAAAGAGCGCCAATCCCTATTTCCTTAACAAGTCGACAAGGACTTTCCTCTGGCGAATAAAAATATTAAGACAGCAAAAGGCAATCTCTTTTGCCTGAATTTATAATCCATTTGCCTAACATTTCATCAGCTTTGGCGCCGTGTGTCCTTTTGCAAACACAACTCACGTACTTCACCTGCCACTTTTGCCTTCTGCCCTGTCCTCAGACGGCTTTTGGCCAAAAAACTGTTTTCAAGCCCTAAAACACTGACAGGCGACAACAACATTGAAATGGCAACAAAAAAGAACGAAGCCGAAGTGGCAAAAGTAACAGCAGCGACCTCAACACGCGGCCTGCTTATCGGAGCAACATCAGCTGCGACCGAGAAACACAAATACAGGGTATATTCTATATAGATAACTTTAAGTATTTGTAACCAGAACATAGAAGCATTCAAAAAGGAATTAGTTTTTAAATTTATAAATTTTTAGTTTACTGTACTTTTTTTTGTTTAATTTATTATTCTTTTAATACATTTGTTAACTGAGTTTAAATTTTAGAGAGCCTAAAACTTTAATATTTTCTTAAGCTTCAAATAACGCTTAAACTCGTAATTTCTTAGTAATAGTCTTTGAATAATCTTTGAAAAATAAATACAGATTCTTTCTATATATAATATGAATTTGACATTTATATCCAATTCATTTAAAATTTGTTAAAAACTTTGAAAATATATAAATGATCTCAACATTTTTAACATCCTTACAATAATGAGTGGGTGCTTTGTATGCAATTTAAAAACAAAAAATATTCCTATTTATTCTATATTAAATAAATAAACTCATAGCATAGCTTATTCACCAGGAGAGTAGCATTTTATCGAAGTCCCACTGTTCACGCTGTTGTGCTACATTTTCTATTGCATAAGCCAAGGCGCTAGCGACTCTAAAACAGCCAACAGCCATTTTATTATTATGTGCAAAGTTTTTCAAGCGCAGCGCTACGGCAGAATAAAACACAACAAAAAATAAGAAAAATAAAAATACTAAGAATAAAAACAACACACAGACACAAATTCTGTGAAAACTGAAAATACGAGAGAGGAAAGCGCTGGCTCATTTATAACAGTAGAAAGAGCGGGGAGGAAGGCGGGAAGCGAGAGTGACAACGTCGTGATGCATGATGACAGCAGCAGGGTAATAATGACAACGACGACTGCAATGGAGCAGACAACGCTCCAGGTCGAGCGCAGGACGCAGGACCTGCTCCCAGCACAAGGTTGAAAGTTGAAAGCTGAAAGCCAGCCAAGAAGATGGAGTGCACGAGCGGCAGGTAGGTGGAAAATTTTAGATGCATTTCGCATGCAAATGTTTGCAATGCCAGATAAAAATGACTTTCCCAGGACGCTACCCCCCTCCCCCCCTCCATCTCCGTCTCCGTCTCCGTCGCCATCTCGCTCAGCGCAAATGAGCAGAATTGCAGGTATTCCGCAAAACTATTTTCACTGCGACAAAACTTGAAGCTTTCAAGGCTTTGCAATAACAAAGGAGAAAATTATCAATAATAAAATTCGGTGAAGACAAAAACTTAAATATATTAAGAACTAAAAGAAATAATTTGAATATTAAATAGAAACAAGAAAGGAGGCTAACTAAGCTAAGCTAAATAAATTAAAATTATAACACCCGTCAAGGGTATAATCTATGTATAAAATATAGATAAGAGAGAATGAGCTAAGGCCTCTCATGCACCGTAATTAATTTCAGAGAAAATAGTCCAGCTAAAAAATCATTCCCTATTTCTGGTGCATTCCAGGCAAAGCGACAAAGACATAGTTCGCATTAGAAAACCTTTTATTTTTCAGTGTTCCCATTAGCAAAACCCGCATTGACCCTCCGCAAATGACAATCAATGAGACACAAAGCAAACTTTTACTTAGCACGAAAACGTTGCCTCAACAATTGCGATAAGAGATAGTGAAAACTTGGCAAAAGAGACAGAGGAAAACTTAAAGAGAGGAAGGCAAAACTTTTCCACATGCTCAGAGAAAAACTTGATAGAAAAGATATTCAGATTTGGCCCTTGGACCATTGATGGATTGTTATGCGCAAGTTCGCTTAGTTAGACGCAAGTTTGGCCTGGAGCACTACAGGCAAAATTTAGATTGATCTGGCTAAGAACTTGGCTTATTAATTTGCATCGGCTAAAGAGGAAAAACGAAGGGCGGGCGAAGGCAGCAGCAGCTGCTGGCTAAAGTTTAAATGGCATTGAAATGGCGGACTAACTTTTTGTCAGCTAAAACATTTTGCAAAGCAGCCAAGAACAGGGCACAGAGCTGGGGAGGCAGAGCGAGGGCGACAGGTACACACGTTGGCTCACTTCAATCACTTTAATTGAAACACGAAGTCTACGCATTTATCTACATCAGCTGCAAATATTACTTTTTTGCCCAGGTCGCCCCCCTTTCCCCCTGCAGATAATGATGCCGATGGTGGCTCCCTGGTTTCCTCCCCCCAGTGATACGTGTGTGTGGGCTGCGTGAAAGGACTTCAATTAGGCGAATTGTGAGAGGCGACGACAAAGGCAAAGGCAGAATTTCCCCAAATATGTTTATCTCCCAGACAGGAAATTGACACAATTTTTTTGTGCGACAGAGAAGTAAAAAGGATGCAGGACTCAACAAGTCTGTGTGTTTGGTCTAAAAGGAAATCGATTGTTTAAATGAAAGCGCACTGGAAATAAGTGAAATGATGATGAAAGCAGATAGTGAAGGGCCATCAAAGGAAGAGAGATCTGAACTGTGTTCTTTATAAAGCTAAGATTATTAAATTGCTGAAAAATGCATAGATAAATATCTCAATAGATTATTGTAAAGCTGGTAGTATTTAAAATAATAATGCGATTTAAGAAATCGAGACCAATTGCATAGATTTCGCTGTAATACTATCTTTACTCAATCGACCCTTCAAATATTAATTAAATATTTCCCAAAAAACTGTCGGGGAGCCGTACAACCCAAATCAGAATTGTAATCTAAATTATCCAGTTCATTATTTCCACACCGAAATAATTTTCGCGCTGCATTAAACACCAGCATATAAGAGCAAGGCCCAAAACAAATTGTTGGCCACTAAAACTACATGAATTTAAATCTGCATTTAATTAAATCGACTTAATGCGGCAATGTGGGTATTAAAAAAAAAAAAAAAAAATACAAAAAACCAATTTGCCAATTCAATAGGCCACAGTAAAAATAGCAAACAAAAAAATGGTCCGACTATATGAAAATAAGCTACACAAGTCGGAGTAATGACACATGCAAATTGTGGTTATCAAATGGTAAAAATGCATATGCAAATTAATTACAAAAATATTATAAAATGTATGTAGATTTTGTATAATACAAGCCATACAATACTTTGTATTGGCCTGAATTATAATTGGATTTAGGTGCAGATTGAATCTGTTAAAGAGTGACGAATATTTTGCAAACAAATAAATAATCCTTCGCTTACAAAGTAGCAACAAAAAATAAATTGCTTCCGACCTAACCCACCATCTGCCAAGTTCTCCCGCCATTATTTCCAGCCCCCGAGGGTCACATCTCCCAACTTGGTTTATTCGTGCTAAATCCTTTACTGGCCGTTCCAAAAAGTAACCATTCCCATTTATGGCCGTCAAATGATTTCAGTTATAATTTAATGTTGGCCAGAAAGGAGGGTGACAGCGGGCGGGAGGCTGCAGCGTGGCCCAAGGCGGCTGTGGCCATGTCTTAATGTCTGAGCCATAAATTGACGGTATAAGACCAGAGAGAGAGAAGAGCTTTGTCGAGGGTCTCAGACGGCCCCCTTGCTCCATCAACCAAGCAAGCACAGCTCTGATTTAAAATGCCAATAATTTTTCACGGTAATTTTCTTTCAGGCAACAGGAGAAGAGCACAGAGAAAAGATAAATTAAATCCAAAAAAGTATGATTTCATTATCCCTATGATCATCGATTATAATGAAAATGAAGTAAAGTTTCAAATGTCAAAATGCTAAATATCACATATATAAAAAATATCAACATAAAATCATCAAATTTATTTATTTATTGCACATATATCGCAGTGATGAAATGCCGGTTTTTATACAGCAATTACTCTGCATATCAAGTTTAGAAATTAACCAAAAAATTAAGATTTTTCGAGTTGAGTAAAATTGTTTTCCCTACAATCGACTGTCTGTTGATGTCAAGAATATATATGATGTTTGGAAATGACTCCTTCCCTGCCTGGAAACCATTTACTAAAATTATATAACCACAAAGAATATAACAAAAAAAAAAATACATAAAATCAAAAATCTGTAGTTCAAAGCTTACGTATACTTTAAACATTTTTAAATGCCAGCTTTTTCTGGCTGTGCCATGGCGATTTCCCCATTAGGGGCAGCTGCTGAGTCATCATCAGACATCTGCTGGCCCCGCGGCTCATTTGTCCAGGAGCAGCAGCTCCTCTCCAAGGTCTGGCTACTATTTTTATCACTAATAGATGCCACTTTGTTGGTCGGCGATGGCCGAAGGAACGGTAAAAAGAATCACAAGTTTCGTTACGGCCAAATTGTTGACAAATTTCAAGGCGCACCTGGAAGACAAATTATCAAAAAAGGTGGAAAGCGGGTGGGAAAACTTTCTGCAAGGTAATGAAATGATGACAAAGCGACCAAGGGGAAAATCAGGAAACCCGAAAAAAGAAGAATTTCCTTTGTTTTGTTGACTCTGCTGTGGGATGTAAATTTCTCCTTATTCTTCGTTATTTTTTTTCCCCGTCCCCCTCGGCGTCATTAATTACACGACGCTTTGCAAGGTTGGCCAATGTCAGGTGGGCAGCCGGGGCAGGCGTGGCAGGTGTGGCACGACCATCGGAAGGTTATGTACCTTCGAATCAGTATTTGTATTTGCTCGGGAGTCTGCCTGGGCTCGTAAAAGCCAAATGTCTGTCATTTAGTTGATTACAAACACAATTAGCCAAAGGTTTATTTGATTTTCAAGAGGCTATGCAAAGAATGTCCAAGATTGAATGTCTGGAGTGGCGGGCACTCGAGAAGCGCAAATATCAACGTGTCTGCCAGGTAGCAAATTTCGATCAATCATCGCAACGGCATTCTCGGGATGGCATTCTCCACTGACAGTTGGAAATCAACAGAAGAAATTGCCATTTAATGGCCATTTAAGCGAATGAAGAGCCCTGAAAGACCTCTCATAATGTTTATAAAATTGAATCTAAGCAGTGACAGTTGCAGAAGAGCTTAAGGCAAATTGAATTTGGGATTTTATTTATTTTATTGAGTTTTTTTGCAATCAATTTCAGTTCAGTTCAATTTATTGATTTGTTATGAAACACCTAATCAATTTAATTAAACAAATTAAACACTCTTACCTACTCTACCTAGTTTAATCCATTTTAAAATTCAATTTTTATATTCAAATTCTCTGCTTTGATTAAACACAAATTAATCAATCCATTTGGCACGCTGCACTGCGAATTCAATCAACAATTTCGCAGGCAAATCCAAGTGCAATCTATCAGTGCAAACTGAAGAGTCTCCAGGGCGAATTATCTCGGCAGCCATTCTATTGGGGAACACCTCCTCCTCCACCCCACCATCCTCCTTCCGCTCCTGCCAAAGTTAGTAATCCGGAACTTCATCCATCCGCCGGCGGACAACGAAACCAATATCAATTTCAGGCTTCAAACAAGTGTTGCCTCGGACGGACGGACGAGGCTCATTTTTAATGCGCGACGACAGTGCGCCTGCATAATTATGCATGATCCTGAGGCGAGAGTACGGCCATGCCACGCCCCCTACTTGTGGGAGCACTTGGAGAAAATGCTAGACATTATACCTAGGTTATGTTTATATCGAAAGGTAGAATATCAAAAATCGAATAATGTCTAATATTGATATTTTAACGTTAAGTCTAAACATCCTAAAAATGTTATTCAAATTATCTATTGATATATTAGTCCTTAAAAACCGATTTATATTAAATATCAATATTGCAACAATACATAAATATTTTGAAACATCCTTACCAAATTTGTAAGCATTTTGTTGCTGCTAATCAAGTAGTAGCCTCATTACTATAAGTAATACCTTTTAGGGTGATTTTTGTTTTGGTATTAGCTATTTGGGTCTCGATTTTGACATTCATTTTGTATTACATATTTATATGCTTAAGGCTCTCCACTAAATTCTCAGTTAATATATTTTTCCCAAGTGAACTCTGGCCGTTTTGCCTTTCCTATTTGTCCCCCCGCAGCCGTTTAAGCCACCAATCAGCGTCATTGGCAGCAGCGCACAGAGTCGCTTCAGTTACCCGGCTAATGCCAACACGGCTGGCGCCTGTTTTGAATTTTCAAAAAGTACGTGAAGGACTCCCTTCCACCGGACCCTCCTCGGAACCGCCGACTGCATTGCTTTGGTCCGAAACTGCACCAAAGTATGGCAATCATTTTTGCTTTAAGGCTCTCGCACTGAGCTCCGGGCTCAGGACGACGACGGTCTATGGACTCTGGCTCCATCTCCACGGCTCTCTGCCCCATCTCGGAATGACCAACATTTTCAATTACAACAAAGGAATGCCGGTCATTATTTATTATGCCGACCGCATGGCCTCCAGACTCCGGCTGAAGGCGGCGACTCTACCTCTCATTTCCGTGCTTTCAACTTGAATCGTTGAAATATACACGGGAAGAAATGATGAGCTGCTTTTTCTGAGTTAAAAATTATATAGAACTGCTGCTGTTTTCGGGAAGAGAAGGAAAGGAAACTAAAAACCACTGATATAAAAATTATTATATGTGCGATAAGTCAATATTCGGTTTGTGATATCGGACCTGCATAAGCAAGAATTCTGAAAAATAAATCAAATAAAATATGTCATATATCGGTACTTAAAAACTTGATATCAAACTTTGCTTTCACGATATCGAACGTTATACCTTCCCACGAATCTTGTTGGTTTTCGAGTGTAACTATTCTTTTTCAGCCTTTTCTCTGTTGCACAGCTCATTTCAGATGGCGCGGCAACTTAAGCCTTCCACAACTGTCCTTTAGCCTCCCGAAACCCGAGCTCCCCGCCCCGCCGTGATCATCCGATATTCATGAAGAAAATGCTGGCTATATATATATGTATGCTTCCTGCAGTCAGTGTCTGTGCTTCGTCATTTTTCACAAACAGACGGGGCAGGCTCTGCCTCATTTTCCCCTCACTTCCTAGCGGCTTTTCATAATTTTCCGTTTATAAGACGTGCAGCAAGTTGCAGCACTCCCCCCTCAGCTTACCACTCGAAATCCCCTTTAGTCCTGTCAGTTTTATGTGTTTATGAAATTTTTACGCTGCATATTTCCGTGTGTATATATATATTACTTAATTTCCCGAAGCCGAAGGGAAAACTCTCATAAATCAAAAACAGGCGGGGGAGCAGTACAGCCCTTCCGTAGTTCTGGTTTTGTTTTCCTGCCAAAAACAAAAAAAAAACCAAAAAGGAAAACAAAAAAGAATGCGAAGTTCATTGGCTTCCGCAGCGAAGGCAAAACATTTTAATTACATTCTAAAAGCCAAGTTTATTTCCCTGCTGCCAAACTCTTCAATTGCAGACGACCGCACACAGAATACCACCACTATCTGTCTGCCTGAAAGGACAAAAGGTCAGAGACATATTTTAATATTCATGAGCCAACAACAGCCGCAAATAAAACATAACTGGAATCTGGCCTGGCCAGGACATTCACAAATGGCCAGACCAAAAGGGCATGCGACCCGACTAGATTAAGCTGTGTTTATGCCCCATAAAGCACTGCGTGGCGATAAGGCCTAAACTGCAAAACTTTTCCCTAAATAGAAAACTCTTTGATTGGAATATTTGTGACTTCTTGGCCAAGAGGCTCTTTGAATTGAGTTCACAAGCCAGTGCTAATGGCGTGGCCTTGTTCTCCTTCCTGTATTGTTTTTGTTGCCGGTTTGTTTTACCTAGATTTCTCCATTCACTCATTGTAAATCCAACAAGTAGGTCGATTATAGCAGAATGCATTCAAAATAGTATTTGACAAAACCCCGAACGAAGCCTACATAAAAATAGGTGCAGGAGAAATAATATTATAGTAACGAAGCCATTGGTACACTATTTTTTTATATTTTTAAAGAATACAATTAAATAATACAATTGAAAAATATCTTACGGTAAGGCAAATTTGTAATTTATTTTAAGAAATAATCCAATAAATATTAAAGTATTTATTAATTAATTTATTTATGACTCAAACTATCCTTCCGCTAATATATTCTCGTTCAAGTATGCCCTAAAATTTGCAAGACAAAACTAAAAATATGCAAAGACAAAGAAGCGACACTGTGTCCTTTATTATTGTGTCCTGGTTTCTTTTCTTTTGCATTTTCTTACTTGTTGTTTTCTTTTTCCAGTTTTGTTCCCTTTCTGCACTCAGTGAACGGAAAATTAAGTTGTACAAGCCAGCCCCAAAAGGCAAATGAAAACAATGATGGTGATAATGACGAGATGATGATGACAGGCCAGAAGAAAATGCTGCTAATTTGCTCGTTTTCATGTTGATATTTTCTCGGACAGTAGAGCTTGCCTAATTGTTGACCAGCCCTGACACAGATACCGCCAAAACATCAACAATTGGAGCAGCAACCAGATGTAAAACCCCTTTTTCGGTTAAAGCCAAACAAATGAGCTCGGTCAACAGCTACTAGAGCTACAGCAGCAGGAGCAACATGGCGTATGCGTAATATTATTTGCTGCTGCGGTCTCCTTTTTCGATTTGATTATGTAACAAATAAGCCGCACAAGTGGCTACCCCAACCAGAGGGCCTCCTCAACAATGGCTAAACAATACGTATAAATATATTTTTGATTTATTTGAGCGTGCAAGGACCACAAAAGGGGGACACAGGAAACGAAGGCAAACAGAACAGAAGCGCCAAAAAGTTTGCTTTTCTTCTTCTCTTTTTTAGTATCCTGTATTTTCCCTTTGTCGAAAGGGTATATTTTTCATAGAATGTGTTTGTGGTTTAATTATTATATTTTATTATTTTTAGTGCATAATTAATTATATATATGTTTACATAATTATGTTAGGCACTTTATATCCGAATATTGAATATTTTGTCCTTATGTATACTTTTATACTATTTAATTTTCAAATGTATAATTTTTTATATCCTTTATTTATTACCCAGCTTGTTGAGTATTTTCTAGTCTTATAAACCTTTATTTTATTTTTACAGTTGATGTTTATTTTGTTCTCCTATTTTTTATTGTATTGGGGACAATTGCCGGCCGGGGTCGCCAGGTTTTATTCCCGCCGACACACCTACGATAATCCTGTTAAAATTTGTTTGTTTCAGATCGCGAAAAGTTTTCGCCGCGCGGCGTCTCGCAGCAAAACAAAAACTTTGGCAGGTTAACCAAACTCAAATCGATTTGGGAACGGGAAAGGGGACGGGAGCGGGCGGAGAGCTGTGGCAGGAAATTGATTTCGTATGCCAAGAACCCATCACGTATTCTCGGTCCCCCGAGTCCGGGTGTTTCTTTTAGCAAAATGGTGCAATAAAAAAACAAGCGCCAGGAAAATCCAGGGGAAAATGTTTCTTTGATTTGCCGGCGCCGTCGAAGCTCTAGCCCCCATAGTTGCAAAATTTCCCAGAGCGCTTTTCTTCTGCTGCTTTTCTTTCCCATGTTTTCTTTTTTATGTCTGACCATAAAATATTTTCGCGCGGATTTTAATTTTTGCTGAAGATTGGGAGAAAAGCTTGGTGGGGGAATACGTGTGAGTGTATTCCCCCATCAACATAAATTTTCGTTGCTCCCGGGATATTTTCATTGTTTGGCTGTAACTCATTTGAACGCACAGCATTTGTTCGCTCCTCTAGTTCTTGCCCCACTTGCTTCGTTTTTCCTCGGGTTTTTCTTCAATCAATTCGACCCCAGGCGCTGCACATGGCGCACTTGTAAATGCAATCGATGTGATTCAATTTGCTCGGGCATTAGATTCGATTTATTAATTAATTTTGTTAGCTCGCAAAAAGCAGCAGAGCTTGCGGGAAAAGTTTTGCCAGTTTGGTAAACTAAATAAACGTTCAGAAAAAATTGGGGTTAGGGTGGAGGAGCCTTGGTTTTAGCTAGAGTTTCTTGAATAAGAAAATATTTTCAAACTGCTGTTTTTGTGAGTTTGTTCTTCTAACTGTTATTAAATTGAAGAATAATAAAATATAGGTTTCCCGAACAGCTAAGCAGATAATTATTTATCCCTATGAAAGTATGACCTAGTTTTAATACTAAAACAAGAGAGAAAGCCAATGGAATGAGTATTGTAAAACTCTTTATCTTATTAAAGTTATTCCTCCCTTTTTATATATCATTAATACAATTACTAATAATTATTATTATAATCTACCACATTTATTAAAAGTAACTATTTAATCACTCACTGAGGATTTCGTTTAATTACATAAGCAAACAAGTGTGCAAAAATTACCAAAGCACGCTCTACTTTATGGCCAACTTATGGATGGCTTAATAACTTTGGCACAAATGTGAGTGCCATAACGGCTGTGTTTCTGTTTATTAAATATCCCAGCCGTCAGTGGACCGAAATTGCTAGCAACATATTTAACCAAAAGACAGGAGAAAGGAGCGGCACAAATGTTTCAGCACTTGAAAGTCATTAACTTTCCCTCTTCAGTTCAAACAATTAGAAGATGATGAAACGCTTTTCCCCGGCACTTCTTCTGCGGAACTATTTGGCTCTGTTATTAAAAACAAATTATGCAACTATTTTCACACTCAACCTGACACAAATTTATGTAAACGATAGGGACCAAAATATTCTTATTTTGCGCAAAACACCTTCATCATGCCCTAGCATAATTTTCTCCTTTTCTTGTATTTGTTCTTCATCTCAGTTGCAGGGAAAACTTTTGCAGTGCGGAAAAACTAATCAATCTTAATGTCGCAAAACGAGCAACAAGCAACAAATTTACGTGTGTTGTTGCCACGTTTTGATGTCATTAGAAAATGTTGCAGGTAAATGAATGTTTCCAATCCATTTTGTTAAAGGAAAAGCACGTTAAAAAGTAAAAAACAAACAGACATTGGAATACCCAGTCCTGCTCTCTACAATATATGTTGCGTACCCAAAGGCGTTCAATTGAAAAACAATTAGTAAAGTTAACTTTGGCGGTAATGATCAGATCTGAGTAATGTTATTATACATCATAATAGTATTCTTTCCTGTTACCTGGTCTGCAGGGTCCTCAAAGTTATTTGTGTCAACAAACAGACATGGCTAAATGAATTACCTTGTATCTCGCCACAAATATACCTCAGATCTGTAAGGGAATTCAAGGTACGACAACATTCTCACACGAGTGCAGAAAAAGAACGGAAAAATGTTGAAACTTTAAGGGGGCGTGGCACAGAGTGAATTTGACAGTGCGTCTTTTTTGGGGCGAATGACAAACGCGCTGTTTCGTGATTGATGTCTCATCATTCAACTGGCAAAAGCGAAAATTCTTTTCTTTCGCCGAAGAAAAAAGCAAAAAGAAAGAAAGGTTTCTCACGCCCTTCCCTTCCCGCATTTCCTTACTGTTGTCTTGGCCTTCCATCGCTTTTAAGGCAGTTTTACAAATGTTTACAATGTTGCGTGATTTGCAATTGAATGAGAAAGGGGGCCAGGGGGCGGGAGAAGTCACTGCAACACGGGAGAAAGTCCCGGGAAAATCTTCTTTCACGCGGGAGATGGATTCGTGTTGGGTCACTGAAAGGTGAGAAGTTCTTTACGGCGAACATCGATTTTAAGTGCGAAGAGAAAGCGTAACGAAAATAACTACAAATATTTATAAATAAATGAACCGAAATCCCTGGGAAATGAATTTCGAAGCTTCTCTTTGGACTTCCCTTATTCCCTGCAAATTAGTTTAAATAAGGGAATTCGTCTTTGTGCAAATGACCTCGATTGGGTTTCCTCCGCCAGCTGCTGCCTGAGTTAACCCACTTATCCAACCTTTTCTCCGTTTCACCCCTTACTCCACCTTTGGCAACTCCTTTCGCAATTCCCCATCGATTACGTGTCGCTTTGGCAGAGATGTTTTGCAATCCAGTCAGCTTCATCTGTAAATTGCCAAAAAATAAAACCGAAATCGTTTAACCTTGAAAGGCATTCAGACAGAAGCCAGCAAAATGGCAAAGAAACTCGAATTTAAAAGATACTCAAAGCCAGATTCTTTCTATCTTTGCGGGAATTTGTATGGCTTTATTTGTTTTTAATAAATTTTCTAAGATATTTTCTAAAGAGATTTTCCCAGTTTTTTTCTTTAAGTAACATAGAACATTTTAGCATTTTACGACATGAATATTACAAAAAAAAGGATACAAAATGTATATTTAAATAACAATATGATAAAAGTAAGCCTGGCAAGTTCCCCTGTATTTTGTTTACATTTTCTGTTTATATTTTGCCACTCTCCGCTTTCTTTTTGTTTTATTTTCCGTCACAGCGAAGCCCACTGAAAATTTCACACGCAAATCCCATAAATACAAGCGCCAGCCCCGCCGAATGCCAAAATAAATTATCTGAAATGTTCTCAGACCTCCGCCCGCACACACACATACTCGCAACACACACACACCATAAACAACAACAAAGTGTGGGGGCAAATACATACAAATACATACTCCGAAATGAAATTGGCATGCAACATCCGGTGGCGTCTGCGCTTAGAATTGCAACACAACAGCGGCGCGGCGGCACGACGGAGCGGCGTAGCGGCCCCGAAAAAACAACAAATGTCGAATTGAATGTCAGGATATTGTTCGCAGAGCGAGCGAGCCGGGATAGGACAGCAAACAGGATCCCGACAAAACCAGCTTTTGTGTGTAAGCCAAAATGCATGTCAATGAAGAATATTTCTGGCGTGAGATATGCAAACACGGACCAAAAATGAATTTACTATACACAGTCGGACAAACAGCTTCCAAATATTATGACTCCGCCCATTTCCACATTCATTTTTATGCATTTCTGCGGGCCGTTCAATTTACCTAAAAACAATTCGATATGTTTTTCAGAACTTTTCCAGACAGGAGATGGAAAACTGGCTGACGTTTCGAAATGCAAAATGGAGGAAAGTTCGCCAGGCGCCTTAATATTCTACAGCTCATGTAAGGGAAATATATGGTTTTAAATTTTAGTCCTTCGGAAACCTTATTGTAAATATTAAGCTTTGCAATGACCTGAATAAAATCTGCTTTTCTAAAATTATATGGGAATACTAACTTTCGTTCTTTTCGTTCCGAAAACCCCCTAGAAGTTGCACAAATAAAGCATTGTTTAAAAATCCAATTAGACTGCCCTAGAACATGAGCCTCGCTCAGTTGCATTCAAAATAAATATAAATTCTCCGAAATTCACGGCATTTAATTACAAAATCAGATGCAGAGGGAGAGAGACCATTTGCCACAACAACAACAACAACAAAAACAACAACACAAATGGCCAAGACACAACAAAGTTCCCTGCACACACACACACACAAAAACTGTCGGGGCCAGCCCTTTTTTGACAGTTTGAGCTGCTGCAAGCTTCAGATACAAACAGAGAGGCAAACAAGCTGCGAAGGAATGGGAATTTCCCAGCACACACACACACACATAGACAAACACACCCACACAAAGGACCTCCTCGAACTGGGCGAAATACTTTTCATATTACGTATACGACTCACATTTGTGACCTGATTTCGGCCTTATCAATGCAATGCTTTTTGTTGTTTGCGGTTTCTGCTGCTGCCTCTGTGGCAGCCACATGACAGTGTGGGCTATTTTGCACAGGAAAAAGCATTTTGGAGCCAGCTTATATCATTATAAAGAAGGACAGAATAAGACCCAAAGGAATTGGGTATGTGTTTTGATTATATAAATGGGTCTAGTGCCAGTTTTAAACTATCAGAACCTATCGAAAAGCCTCATTTATTTTATACATTAACTTCTGCATAACAATAGAACTTTTAAATAGTGATAGGAAGACCAAATTTCATAAGTCACTTAGCAATTTTATTACAAAGTTTTAAGATACAAAAAAATAAAATGGTTTGGTTAAAAGGAGTTGGGACAGTAAATCGGCTTACAGCTTAAATAGTAAATAGTTGAGACAGCTATTTTTTCTAAGCCTGCACGTTCCTAATTGATTTAGACAATTACCTCGATTTTTTCTTGCTGTGCATAGAGATGGAGGTGCAATCTGCAACACAATCTCTGCTCAACAACGGAAAAATGAAGTTATTGGAAATGACTGTCAAGCAAAACGGCCACCAGCTCGGTCTACAAAATCACAAGTTTCCCGGCATCTCCAACATCGCAGCATATTTTCCTTTTCTTTTTCCTCCCATCGCTTGGATTTCTTTTCTGCTGGGCAGCACAACACAACACAAGAGCAGAAAATGTTTGGCATCTTTGGATTTCCTTTCTTTGGCATTCGTTGTTGTTTCGGCTTGAGCTGCCACATGGCAGCACTTTTTACTGGTAAGCAACAATCCCAGAACCGTGTCGATAATCAAACGTCAGCATATAAAACTCAGGGCTTTACTATTCCTGGCATCTCCTTTGCTCCACACTCGACGGGTGGACACTTCTCTGGGTTGTTCTGAAGGGTTTTGGTTGCGAAAATTGTTGGTTTCTTTGGCTCGAATTGAATTTGGGAGAACGAATTGAATTTGGAGGCAGGTCCGAATGAATGGGTTCAAGTAGGTGCTATATGAAGTGCTGATTTTATTGGTTGCTTCTTTGGCAGAGGTAAAAGAACGTATCTTGGCTAGAAAATTTGGTTAGATGGTTGGGTTAGGCGGCAATAAATTCTAAGTTTCTTTATAAACTATTTTTTTTCATTTCTATTTGATGACTCAAGCTTCAGGATATTATTCTCCTGCTCTCCGATATCCCTTCTCTTGCAACTGTTAATTTTTCCATCGAGAATACTTTCACTGCTTTGTGTGTGCCGACACTTTGATTACATTGTCCATTAAATCTGAATGGAAAACCGTAATTATTATATTTCCCAGTCACGCCCGCCCTTTCCCCTGTGAGCTTTATTAATGTTTAATTGATTTTGATCAATGAAATACGTTTTACATTCATACAAAAGGTAAGCAAATAAAAAAAACAGGGCACGGCTTGAAATAATATTTAATTAATTAATAACATATTGACAATGAATGGAGCAATTAACACGGCTTTGATTATGGGACAATTCTATATTGATTATAGCAAGAGATCCGGATAAACCGATAAGTGTGTGTATATTTGCTTTTATTCCTTCATTTCAATGCAAATGCATATATGCGGAAATATATATTGGTTTTATATTCTGCCATCGTTCGGTGCATTAATGGGCAATTAATTTTTTATTTGTCAAACCAATGCCAATTGAAGCGTAAACATTGCAATGGATAAAACCAGAGAAGAGCATTTTGCCCAACCGACCGGGCAAAATTGTCCATCATAAACAATACGAGATATACGTACGTATGTACATGTGCAGAAAAAAAGGAGTCATTAAATAATTATTTGACAACAAAAAAGGGGGTGCCACCTGCTAAATTGCATTACAATTTTGGCTTAATCAAAATGTCAGGACAAGGCGGAAAAACGCGGCTTGTGCACTGCATTTAAAAGTGCATCAATATGCATTCAGATGAGTTTTCCATACATTTGCAGGCATATTTAAATTAATAATGCACCCCCGACACCAGATCGACAGCAAGTAGGAAAGTTGTCGTGACTGTGTTCGACTTTAAAATACTCGGTAAGTGGATTGAGTGAAATTAGAAGAGAGACAAAGCACACAGTAAATAAGTGGATTGAGTGTGATTAGAAGAGAGATAAAACACACAGTTCTGCGGAACCGAAAGAGCGCAAGAGTTCTGATTACAAATCTTAGACCCCTTCTTTTAATTGACTCAAAATCATAATACCCTTGTACCCTGTGTATAAATAGGGTATTAAGAGAGACAAATCCACACAATATATACGCGTGGCTCTGCCTTATCGGATGATGCATTTCACAAACCAGGCATACACTTTGCTCCACATATATATTTTATACGTTTTGCCTGATTTCACTTCCGTTTTCAACTGTCGGTGCGCACGTACAATTTTTCCTTTTTTTGTGTTCATTAATGAATTAATTGTTGCACCGGATATTTCAAACATTTTAGATTTGTGGTTTTTAATTTCCTGCAACATAATCGGCCAATGATTTTATATAACCAGAGGCCTCCGCCCTCGCTCTGGTATCCAGAAAAGCAAATGAAATTTTATAAACGAATGTAAACATTTTGCGGTAATTTCGGTTTCGTCCTGACTTTAAATTGCCAAAGGAGGCGGAGGAGGAAGAGCGCCGAGGAGGTTTTCGCACAAATGTTGTGACAATGGTTTGGCCAGGCTTGCCAAATGACTGACAGAATGTGTTTGTACACATATTTCGGTGTCTGTTTTTGGTGTTTTCGCTTAGTGGTTAAATTAGACTAAGTGCTGCTGCAGTCCGCCAAACGTCAGTGGCGGCGACATTTTTACGATCCGCAAAAAACTTTTCGCGCTAATAGAAATTATAAATTTGTGAATGTGCTAACAGTCTGTGCTTTCCCTATAAAATAAAATACCAAAGTGAGTGGGAATAAAGGCTGCCTGAGTGACATCAGAACGAAGTTCAGATGACCTAGGATTTTAACTGTTACTGCTGTAAATTAATATAAATTAATAGTAAATTAAATCAGAGACATAACTTTTTGACCAAAAGTTTGAAATTCTGAAATAGAAATGTTCTGGAAGTTAGACAAATACCTTTATCAATATACTCTAGTGCAATAATATTTAAATCGCTCTTTAGAAAACATGTTTTCCTCTATTAATTTCAGTTGCCATACATTTAACTCGAAACTTAGGTCCAGGTCCTGCCCAACCAAGGACCCTGTGCTTTCCCAGAATTTCTGTTGATTTACCTTCCTCAGTTGAGAGATGATTTCGTTAAGCCGCTTACCAAAATAGTTTTTGGCTACAGCTTTTGGCATTTCCTTGTGAGAGCAGCGGCAAACTTAAAGACTCTTTTCCCCAAGAAACTTGGCAGGCCAAGGGAGTTTCAACCGAATTTTTCCCCGATCTCCGAGTTGTTTGTTTGCCATGTGCAGCAGCAGCATCGGGCCTACAAAACATATTTCCGTTTCATTTACTCGCCAACACAAAAAAAAAGGATACATATATATATGTATAAAAACCGAACCAGAGGAGAGAAGAGGAAAATCGCTGGCCAAAAAATACCAGAACAACAAATTGTGGAGTTTGTTGGGGGCAGGAGGCGGGACTGGCGAAAAATAAACTCCATAAACTGGTCGGTCGACCCCAAGTAGAAATTGCTTGTAACCTATTTGGCAGCCAAATTTCATCATCGAAGCCCAAAAATGTGCTCGACCACAAAAATGTTCGCTCAACTTTCTTTTTGGCTTTGGTCTTGGCTTTTCCTTGTTTTCCACCGCCCCCTTCCCTTTAGTTGTTCCGCCTTGTGTCCTTCTCTACTGTCACCCCGATGTTTGCATGTCCTGGCCAGCGAAAAGGGGATCCTGTTTTGGCTGGCTACTTCATTTTCTGCTTTATATTTTCCATCGTTAGCACGAAACGACGCCAGCGAATCCAAAAGAGATGTACACCGCAAAAAATATATATCCTACATATATACTTATCAGGAATAAATTTCTCCTCTTTAAAATTATCATATAAGAGTAAGATTACATCTTCATCTTTTATATAGTGAATTTCATCAATAAAAAATGTCATTATATTTTTGTAAATCATGTAAATCATTGCTGTGCCTAAAGCAATTAAAAATAATAATAATAATAATATTTAATAATTTATATTCATAAGGCAGAAATTGTTGAAAAATAAATGAAAAGAGAAAATACTTTAAAAGTTACATGAAAAACGTAAACCAAAAGAAAGTAATTATTAATGTATTAATATAATTAATGTATTAATATTATTAATGTAATTAATGTATTAAGAGCGCGGAATTACTGACAAAAAAGTCTCAAAGTTATTTCACTGATATATCTGATATATTATAAATAAAATATATTATAGTTAATCACTTGTAAAACTATTTTTCCCTGTGTACGTCGCTTTTCTCGGATTCCCGGCTTTCCCCCATGGGTTTTTGAGTAAATTCTTGGCACCGTTCGTAGGTGCCGGTTTCTGTCTCCCCTGCACGCCCTATCGCCGTCCCGTTCATGGGCCGAGACAAGATAAACAGCATTTTAGGCAAAGGTCCTGTGTCCAGGAATTCTTTTTTTCCGCTGCCTTTTGTCGCGATAACTGCAATGACTTTTGTGTTTTTGTTGCTCGCTGGCCCGTGCCACACATACATATGTGTTCATTGACCGCATTTTTAGGCAACGTTTTTCCGCTTTTCCCTTGGCGTTCCCGCTGCTTTTCCCACCACGCCCACCAACCAGCGCCTCGCATTGAAAGTGCATATATCTAAATGGGCTGTTTCACATTGATTTCGGTTTCGCATAAAGTTCAATGAGTTTCTGGAACAAAAAAAAAAGCTAGCATTTTTGGTCAGCCAACAGTTTCGGTTAAATGAAGCTACATATAAATGCATGGAGAAATCTATGTATATTTTTATAAAAGAGCTATATTCTGGATATAATTGATAAACTGCTATGGGTAAAACTTGGGGTCTTGGAGGGTCTGCCAACGTTAAAAAATCTTTATTAAATTCTTTTAAAAATCAAGGAGACATAAACAGCTAACAACTATTAAAACAACTCGTAAAGCCCTTTGATAAAACCCACTAATTAATTCGTACAAAATCAATTAACCTACAAACCATTAAAATATTGTTTAATTAATCTTAAACACAGCCCAAAAATATTATTTCCGCCTAAGTATATTAGCAAATTTAGCAAAACTTGACCACAATCAAAGAAGCTAAGCTGTTATGGCCGAAAACATATGCCCAGCTCAGCCGAAAATATATATGATTTTGTGATTAAACTGCACATTAATGAACACAGGACAAAGCTAAGGGGATAAGAGACGAAGCCAACTGACAAACCACAACGAGTTGAGCGCATATTCAGCTGCTGCCATTAAAACCGAAATAACCGAAATAACCAAAAAGCTATGAAAAGACAATAAATAATTTTAAAGTGACCGCAAAGATGGCAAACACACATCTCCGCTGGTGGAAATTTCTTAAGAGATTTGCCCAAGTGTTAATAGCTCATAAATATTTGAAAATGTTTTGCATTTTCTTTGGCGCTTCAGAATCCTTTTAGCAAGGACCCTCTCTCCCCTCTATTGCTCCCGTGTGCGGCCATAAATGGAGAACACAGCGTCCCCTAAGTGTGACATAATATCTAAAATATTTTGTGCAAAGTTACACAAAAGGCGAAGACGAGAACCAAAAGCGAAGAAGGGACCGCACACATGTGCTTGCCTTGCATGGCCATTTAATTTTGCAAAATGTTTGTTTGATGTCCTTAATAGGCTTAGAGACGACGACGTCGAGGACGGCTACCTTGCAACCGAAAAATGATGAAATATTCAAAAGTTCCGTGACAGGCGGGCTGCCTGGCAGTGGGCGAAGGAAGTAAGCCAAGAAAGCTGCAAGTCAAACACAAGTTTTCCTCCAGGATTTTTTCCACTTCCTTTCCGTTCCACATATTTCACTTGATAATGCCACGACAAGCAGTCCGAGACCAACCGCCAGATATCCTTTTAGCCTAACCTTAGGCTCCAGCTCTTGAATTGCATTTGCTTTTACCATATGTGTACACAGAGGGAAAGTTTGTCACAGAATTGGGATAAGGCAAGCGAAAGCCTGTTAAGCTAGGTTTAGGTTTGAGGTATGATTTTCTTAAAATTTAATATAGTTATTGTTTTACAAATATATTAATGTTAAATTGAGAAGTAATCAATATTTTTCCTGTGCATCCATGAGATCTGAGATCTGTGTGCAGTTCGAGGACTGTGGGGAGCAAGCAAAACTTTTGCACATTGAGGTTGTCGAAAGTTTGTCTATTCATTAACCCAAATACTTGGGGGCTGAGAGTGCTGCTAGGCCCAGGTTTAAGCTGAACTTCCAACAAGCTAATTTGCATATTTGAGTGACTGCACACAAACACACTCACACACACACACACACACGGGACTCTCGCTTTCTTCTTATTTCTCTTTTTTCGCTCTTTGTTGGGCGATGACAGATGACAGTGATAAGGCAAGAAGTCTTAGACTAAATGGGGTTAATCGCTCTTGCTGTTTTTGTACACGACGTCAAAGAGCACCCGGCACAACTAATTCAATTATGTTCTCTCCGAACTTTCGCTGTTAAGCTGCAATTTAAGGTAGTTACGATATTAGACATTTTTAGTGTGGGTTGTGTGTTTATCCTACGTGTTCCAAGAGGCTCGGGGGAGCTTCTTCTTATAAATTACCCTCCCAAATATTTTTTTGGATTGATGACCTAAACTCCATCTTATAACAACTTATCGAAACCTTTCAATCTTTTCATTTCTATTGATATTTTATGTAGCAACGCAAAAGAACCTTGAGCAATTTTGCAGAACACATAATAATCGTTCCATTACTGCCGCAGAAGCCATTATCTAATCAACAATTCTTATCCCTCAAATCGCACACACAACACACATGATTGTTGCGTTGCGTTGCCTTTTATGACAATCGAGGCCGCAAATCAAATACGCCCAATTAAACATTGCCTATTTTTAATCCTGCCAGAGCCTTTTCGTAATTATTTTCCCAACAAAGTGAACTGGCGACGGCCAGAGGGACTGCGGCGTTGCGTTAAACGTTAAATGTTCATTGAAAGTTGAGATAGATTGTGTGAAATCAGCGCCAACCAATTTCAAATCAATCACCAAAAACCCAGCCAGAGAAAAAGGCAGCCCCAAACGCACGAATCTCGAGGACCTAATCGAGCGTAATGATTACGTTGGCCTCCGAAAAAAAAAAGAAGAAAAAAGAAAAAGTTTCTATTTCTTGCTCCAGAATTTGTGCTAAATTAAGCGCTCATTATTTTAAGTGTGTGCCAGCGAAAAAAGGGGAAAAATATATTTTTTGTCTAATAGAAACGTTTCAATCGAAGCTTTAATTTTAGCTTAGAAATATAAATAGAAAATTAAATGGGAATTTAATGAAAGATCTAGAGACTTTCCACACTTATTAGCAATATCAAGGGATAAGCATGAGATTTTAATTTAATTTTTTACGAATAAAGGAAAAACATATTTTATGGACTATTTGATTTTTTGAAATGTTGGTTTTGAAGTGATTTTACCTAAGAAGACTTGTTTTTGAACTCTCTCTATTCTTTTCCCCAAGGCTTGGGCATGTCTTAAATCTGTTTTTAGTTTTCAATCTTGCACAAATTATACAATCCCACAACTTTAAGGGAAGCTCGAATAGAATTCAAGTCTTTGGGTTTGAGGTCACCAGTAAACATTAATGAACACATGTTCTCAAAACATTAATATTATATGTGCCGCTCATTAAAATTTGAAACATTCCAAAGGGACAAGAGGACAGGAGGAGCAGGCCGAAGGCCGGCCGACCGAGTTTCGAGGCAAATGTTGCTTGACATGCACGCCATTTATGTAGTATTGGGGTTTTGGGAAAGGGCTTTCGGGCTCTCGGGCTCTCGCCCACCCAGTTTTGGGCATGCATCATATCACAATAATAACGAAGCATTTAATGTTAAATGTGAGGAAAGGGTTTTCGAGTCTCGGGTTCCATCATCATCAGCAGCCAGCCAGCCAGCAGCATCGATAAAGTCAAAGTGTTTGGTCACTCATTTCCCCGGACGAGGGGCTGACCTCCAGGCGGGCAGGACCATAAAACAAAACCGACATATTGCTGGACGAGAGATGGGACAGAGAGACAGGAGCCGGGAAAAAGGACACCCGCTGAGTGACCGACTGACTGGCTGACTGACTGACATGGACATTGTCATGGACATGCCGGGACAGGGAGAAATGCCGGGACACACAAGTTCAATTCAATTTTTCGGCCATGTTTTTGTCATTTCCATATATGCAAATGAATATGTTGAAAACCGGAAAATCAGCAAAGGACTGAAGCAGGAGGAAAATGCCACCGCCGAAAGGAGAGGCTTTTAGGGGTAATATGAATAGAGAAGTCCCGTGGATTTTTGCGTTTGTGTTGCGCGTGCAACCAATTTTCCTTTTAACAAACAAAAGGGTCATTGATCCTATATATAAAAATAATATATATTTAAGAAGTATTTTTATGTATTTAGGAATTATTAAAACTGCCTGATTGGGGCTTAGTTAATCTATAAAAGAGTCACAGAGTGACTCAACAAATATAAGTTCTTTATACTTAAAAGAATAATCATAATCATAATATTTTTACATGTTTATAACTTGTTTATTAATATTTATAAAGCACAAATACGCATTTGCACATTTTAGACTTTATTAAAGTGTCTAAGCTATTTCCTTACATACAATTTCCACAGTTGAGCAATGTTGGACTTGGGGAAAGACCAAATAGCTCATAAATGTTGGCAAAACGGGTTATATAGGATTGAAATAATGTAGAAGGGGGCTTTTTAGGAGGGGTTTTAATAGGGCGGATTTAAAGGGACTGTGTTCCAGGGGAGCGGACGGGATTTCACTATAAAGGGTCGCACTCTGGGCCTTGGGCAAACATTTAACGCTGCCAAATGATTTGCAGCTGACGAAAGGCTAAACAGGACGCAGGCAACAGTTGTTATGCACAGAAGAAAAAACCTTTAAAACATTATATTATATTATATTATAGAAGACTTAGAAATATTTCAGACTTCGATTACCAATCGAAAATATTTAACATCAAATAAATCTGTAATTGATCAAGCCATTAGATAAAACTAGAATACCTTTAAATTAATTTGAAGACAGGGATGGTCCTGTTTCTCTTAATGTAGGTGCCGCAGGAGGCAGGAGTGGATGCAGGACGAGGAGCAGGAAAGGATATGCAGAGTGAGTCAGATGGATAGATAGATAGTTAGATGGAGAACGATACAAAATACAAATGAACATACGCAATGCGGCAATCAAAAGCCAACACGCACAAAAGAGAGGAGGGCGGCAAAAAGGGGTGACGAGCGGAAACGGAAGGGGGGCCGGGACAGGGGCGCAGGAGGGAGTTTAGAGTGAGGCAGAGGCACCGCCTGCACACAGAGGAGAAGGACATCCGGTCTTTGGCCGTACAACGACAAATGTCATCAAGCAGTCCAAATAATAATAAAATATACACTTAAGCCCCGTTTTGTCCTGTGCCTGTGCGTGTGTGTGTACATTTTCGGTCGCATGTGGGGGTGCTGCCCCCTCCTTCTACTCCTCCTACTACTACTACACACTAGTAGCCACCACAAAGGCCCCGAACTTCCCTCCCCCATAGCCTTCCGCCCCCCGGCTGTGCGTGGATTTAAATAAAACGGAAATTTATTTCGACAAATGGCATTTACTTGCAACGGATGTGCCGCCATTACAATGACACGGAAGGGCCACACACATATATGCAGGCACTGAGCGAAATAACTGATATTAAAGAATTTATTTAATTTTTCAAATATTTTTCATGGAAATTTGAAAGGAAAAAATAGAGATTTAAAATAGATTTGATTGAAATTTCAACAGATTTCTAAAATTAAATTAAATATTTTCTTATATTAAAAGTTTTTTTGTTGATAGACATCTTTTTGATCGTTTTCAGAAGAGATTTTATAGTTTTCTGTAGAGTTTTAAATTAAAGGAAATACTTATACAATCATAATTTGATTTCTACTCAAATTGTAGTAAATATTACCAAAAATAATGTAATACAATTTTACACCAGTGCACATATATACGCAGGACTCCACAGGATCTCCGCTCAACTCGTGCGCAATTCAAAAACGAGAAAGCTGGCTGGGGAAGCCAGCGTGTGGCCAAAGGAATCGCAAGGACCAAAGAACCGACCTGACTCACTGAATGACTGACTGACTGACTGACTGACTGGCTGACGGAATGCCTTCAATGTGCATAAGTGGGATAATGGGTCAGGCTAAGCCACAAGATATCCAAGTGGCTGCCATCACGATGATGATGCTGATGATAATAATGATGGGGATAATGCGTCGTGCCGGAAAAGAAGGGAGAGGAAAGCCAAGGGAGAGAGTCTCAGAACACGCACAGTTCTCAGTTCGCAGTATGATAAATTGTAGAAGATATCACGGCACGACTCCTTTGCATATATGTACATTGTACTTTATAATTTGACACTGAAAGAAATTGAATGAATAACTTTAGGAGAAACAATTTAGGATGAGAAAAATTAAAGAATTGTTTACTTTTAAGATCTCGCAAGGAAGGTGCGTAAGAGAGCGTGGGCAAACCCACGGACACTATCAAAAAGCAGAAAAAAACTCGATACAACCGCCCATTTGTACTGTGCTCTTGCTTACACGATCAACATCCTGAGTCCATTTCTAGCTCTCTCTTCCCTAAAGCAGCAATCGCTAATAAGATAAACTAGGTAGTGAACGGTTGACTTTATTTTTAACTGAACTCTGACAGAGCTTAGCATTTCACCATTCCGATTTGATAATTATATTTATCAACACAAATTGTAAATACACTTTAAAGTTCTCAACAATTTCTCGCGGCGTAATCACAACTGGAGGCATAAGGGCGACATCCTCACTTGCTCCATAATGTCCCGCTATCATATTTTCCCCACAGACGCTCAGGGCATTTAGCATTCATGAGATAATAAGAACAGAAAAGAGATACACAGCAAAAGCGACCAAAAAACTGAAGCCAAGTGGACAGCAATAAATGATTTCGAGGCCGGGCCGAAACATGTCATGATTCTTGGAATTCTTTTTGTTTTTTATCGTTCTCTAACACAACACTGCGTATACGCAATCGTAAGTGAAAGTCTGGGGTTTCCTTTTTTTTTGGCCAAAGGCTATGGATAATTTGGGTTAAGCTCACGCACTCACTTCCCCTCGCACATATGCGTCCGGCATAATATCTTTCAGGGCAATTTTTACTTTGATCCATTTATGGTTCTGTGTTTGTTTGGCTTTTTCCGTTCTTTTTTTCCTTTTATTAAAAACAAAATGTTTTATTTGACTAACTTGTTTATGTTCGGCCTTAAAGCTGGCCCGCCCGGCAAAAAGGTCCTCCTAACTGAGCAAAAGGGTTTCTGATTGTGCGTATCAATTTTTATGGAGAGGCGGCGGAGGCGGTGGAGGGATTAAACGGTGGATGAGTGTGAATAGCATAGGAAATGAAATTCTTATCAGGCCATTTGGGGATTTCCCTCTGCGTTAAGTGGGATAGTCCCATGGAAAATTTAATTTATTAAAGCGAGAAGCTTTAATAAAGGAAAGGATAAGGAAAACCACACAAAAAATATAGTTTTCTGAAAGGAATTCCGCATAAATTGTTGTGCTTATGTATTCTTTAAACAAGATCATGAAACTCAGAAAAGATCTTAATTAAAACCATACAATTTGTATTAACCATCCACTTCAGTCTATAGAAACCCTTGCGTTATTGTAACTCAATCAGCTGCTACTTTTTCAATTAAAAGCGAACCCAGCACTTTCGCCTTTAAGACCCGTAAACCGAACCGTAACCACAATTTTCCATCACCTCCATCAACCGGGTGGATTTGCCCCTTCCCCCAGACCCACCGAGCAAGCCAAGCTGGCAACATGCCCCACGATAATTGAATTATGAAACATCATTTCGCTGTCTGCGTTAACCATAAACGCATTAAGTTCGCGTTAATGAAGAATTATGCAGATGATGTCCAGGTCCAGACCTCAGACTAGACTCCAATATAAAGGCGGACCCCGTGCAAAGGCCAAAAGCCTTGGCCCATTAGCAAGTCTGGTCCATTAAAAACTGCACACGCAAACAAAGGAGAAGGGACGAGCGCTGCAGTGGAAAAAGTTCTGCAGTGAATTTGCTGAATTATTAATTAACCTCAAACAATTAAAAGGAAAATATTTTACAAATGCTCGGGTAATTAAGCCGCGCCACTGCCACAGGATGGGGTGGTCTCCAGTTTAAGACTTAAAAATCCTATTAGGACGGCCAAGGAATGCGTTGGCTCGGGGTTTAAGGACGACGGAGCCAGGGAATGGGCTCAGGACCGATAAACAATGTAGATTGTAATTAACTTGACCACCCGCTCTTTCACCTGCCTGTGCAAGACGGGGCGTATACTTAATTGCATGCACGAAATGCAGGACTCTGTCTCCGACTCGAACTCGACATGAATGACATTCATTTTGGTGCGCCTGCCACTGTCTTTGCTGCACTTCCGTTCGGCCCCAGCAGGAAGAGAGCCAAAGGACTCTGGATCAAACGGGGGAGAAGGGGGAACCGGATGGGGAAAAGGGGATCGGGAGCCATGAATATATTGAGCAATTGGGTCGTCGCAGCCCTCTCTTCTCTCGAATTTCATAAAGCATTTATTCGTTCTCATTGAAAATAATTAAAATGCGTCAAGCGTTCAAAATCAAGCAGCGTGGAAATTTAATTGTATTGAAACGAACCCGGTCGTACCGTACTGTTTTCCACGTTTCCACCTCTTTTTTTTACCGTTGCGAATGCGTTGAGTTCCATTTGGCAATTGGGCCAACAAATGAGTTCATTTCTTTCTTTCTTCTCCTTTTTTTGCTCTTATTTACCTTCACAGGTGAGGGCGTCGGGGAATGAATAAAGCAAATATGGAAGTTGGAGTGCTTAAAAAACGCAGTTGATCAAAGGCAGGAGGTGGGAATTAATGGAGAAATAAAATAACGCAAAGGTGCTTGAGATTAAGTTTTGTGGGAATTTGAAAGCAGAAATTAATTGTAATTTCTTACAGTTTAAAAGCTCTCAAGATCTGCAGTAACTTATTTTAAATATATCTGTAAATTAATGTTTATTGAATTGGTTTTTGTATTAAAGGGAACATTACTTATTATTTTATTATTGAAATGTGAACTAGTATCAATTTAAATTATCTATTGACCAAATAACGAAAAAAATAACCCATCAAGGATATATTTAAGAAATGTCAGCTCTTTTCGCTATTAATATCCAGCGTGGCCTCCACACACAGACACCCAACTTTCAATTACAAATAAAGGCTTAATTTTCATATGAATATAAATGTATCTCTCTCGTATTTTCGTATCCTTTCAGGCTCCACTTTACAGAGGACACATGCTACATTTCCCATGGTCAACAGAGAGAGGAGGACGGCCAGGGCTCAAGGCCACGGGGTACAGTAGGCACCCGGGCGGTGCATGAGAAGGCGTAAAAACTCGCATCGCAGCTGTCATTGACAATACAAATAATATCGCCCAAAAAGTAAAAGGCAGCGCACACAGTTCGATTTTTTATCAATCACAAAATAAACACAATGGAAGGGGCAATAAATACATGTTTATGCCATTTTTTTACATTATCATATTTATATTTATATTTATAGGTAGTACATGTGTCCCGCAGGAAGCTCGTATCACTTTGATATTGTGCAACGGCGGGAAGCACATAAAAAAGAATTTTAATTTTCACAGGAGCCGAGGGGGTGCCATAATTGAAGTAAAAGCAAACGCCATTTGATGATTTTTTGAACAATAAGTAAAGGGAATTGCGTTTTCTTTTACGATTTGTTTGACAAGGAATCAGACTTACGAGTAACAAAAATGTGTGGAAACTGGGGAAAATCTCTCTCTCCTATCCTGCCGTGTGTTCAACAATTTTTCATTTCCACGGCGGCGGCGAAAGGTCCACAAATATATGGCTGTCTCATAAATAGGAGGACCAGAAATCAATTGACAATTTATTGTTTGAAACATAAAAAATGAGCGACTGCCGGGGCGGACAAAAATCTATATTAAATTACGAGCCAGCCAACAAAATGTCGAAATAATAATAATAAAATGGGAGAACGGAGAACAAAACATAGGAAACGTGCAGGAATTTAAAAAGAACGACGGTTTGGATACCCTGTACATTTATATTGCAATAAGTATAAAGTATAATAAATAAATATAGGTAAAAGAGAATAAATTGAATTCTCAATGCAGCTTAATACTAAGGTTATTCGAAATAAGTATCACGTTATTATTGAACTTATCAATTTAAAAAAATTTTGAAAAGAGAAAGAAAAAGCCATTACATGATCGGCGAATGTAGAGCAAAATCTAAAATGGTCTGTCTGTCTCTGTCTTTCTGTCGGTATTTGTTTTGCTGTCAGATTAGCATTACTTGTTGATGTGCTCTCTTATTTGCACAGGCACACATACACATATATGTGTTTGACTCTCTCTTTTTTTTTAAGTTTTTTCTTGCACTCACCTTCTTTTGCTTATCCTCTTTGCATGTATGTATATGGTAACTTCTTGGCAATTTTGTTTTTGCTTACAAGCTTACTGATGTAAAATTTTCCTTAGCTTTCTTTGGCTCTTCGATCACACAACACAAAAATAGTAGTACAAGAAGTAACGGGATCACATTGGAAGAAATGCCGCTGGCCCAACATGTTCGCATATTTTCCTATAAAAAAACATAGCAAGAAAAATAAAAATAAATTATTAATTAAGCACTTTTTAACTCTCCGACTAAAGGCACTAACATACATGCTTATGTATGTATTACATTTTTCTTCTGCAGCCATTTTCGCAGCGACTCCATATTAGAATAAAGACCCGGTGCAACATCGGAGCAGAAGAGAGCAAAATCTTAGCAACATTGAGAGAGCGATATTGAGAGAGCGACATTTAGAGAGACGACTTCAGCAACAAGATACGGGAAAATGAAGGAATTAAATTTTTTGGCGTTTTCTTTTTTTTTTGCTGAAAGTGCTCAATATTTTAAGAATATTTGGTAAATTGATCATTAAAATCTTATAATTAATATCTACTTAACTAATCGCTTTGAAATTTGGCACAAACCTTCAGTGCCGAAGTTGACTATCTTTCTTGTTGTATTTTATTTTCTATTTAGTTCTTTATATCTTTTGATTTTCTAATATTTTATTAGACGTACATCTACGAGAGGGAATTCCCCATGTAAGAGAATAATTTAACTATTTTCCCGTAGCCTGTTGCATTCAAGGATATCAAATATACCCACTCAACTGTTATTTAAAGAGAATGAATCCCCCGACATAGACATATACATATCGGACACATTTATATATATATAGAGATATCATATGTGCACTGGCTTGACTTTTTGTGGCCATTGTTGCTCGGTTGCCATTGCCGTTGCTCTCTGGTGTGCCCAATTGCCTTTAAATTGTACCGAGTGTTAAGTGGCGCACGTTAAAAAAACATTTAACGTTTTTATTTACGATATACACGGAGAGCAACAAAAAAGAGCCACAAAAAAATGCAGGACCCATGACAGCGGAGGAAGAGGCAGTGAAAGTGCTTTGTTCTGGCTCTGGCATTAGGTACTCGCAACAAAAAAAGAGAGAAATACATATAAAAAAAATAAAAAGGATATTGGAATCGCAGCCGAATGAGAAGGCTCAAAACGGAGGAAAAAACGGAAATTAAAGTTAAAATATGGCAGCAGCCCCATATCGAGGGTTAGAAGTGAGAGGAGAAAGTGGAAAAGTGAGCGGGCAAGTGCACAAAAAGCCATTGAAACTATGAAATACATATGATAGAATTTTCTATCCGAATGAATGTCGTGTGTCCCAGTCTATAGAGAGCATGGAAGAGCATTGAAGCGGAATAAGTGGATATGCATGTGTGTACGGATTTTAAGTGTGCTTTGTCAGTCATAAAATTAAATGAAACTGGAAAGGTCTGAAACAGAATAAAGTAAGATAAATAATTCTAAATTTTACCTAACGAAATACAAAAAAAAACATACACATGTTAGCTTTTCCTGTCAGTAACAAGTTGTTCTTATTCTTATTAAATTTCTCACCAGAAGTAGGACATTTCACTATGAAAGCTTTATTATTACTTTATCGTATTTTTAAACAACACATGTATTTTCAAGAGAAGCAAGAGAGTCACGACGACTACTCTCATGTTGCGGGGTCCATCAGTCCATGCCCTTCGGTTTCGGCGACTCTGGACTCACTCTCCTTTCGTCCATTTGCATCGCAAGAATGCCGCAAAATCACAGAGTGAGCTTAAGGGAAAAGATCTAGGGGATACAGGGGCCACCAAACTCCAATTCCCCATAAAGCATCCCGGGACTGAGATATTCGAGGAGAGTAAAAACATTTCTCGGTATCGAAACCCGGCTTGGACGTACATGATGACCGCAGTCCTGACAAAGTTTCCCTGGGCACTTAAGGGTACTATATTTTAATTTATTCTTATTAAATAATTAGTATTTATTTATTTTATACAAGTACAGGTCGTTTTGGAGTAAACCTGAGCTTGCGACACATGTACAAATGTTTGGTGGTGCTAACGATCAGGCTGAAAAAATGCCCTCAGTATGGGAAAAATGTTACTTAACTATCGGATCTTTAATATTTAATATGCATACATATATACATATGTACTACATGACGTACCCAGTGTATTAAAAAAATAAAGAAAATAATATATAGAACCAACTTTGACCCCTGGCTCCACCCCTCCGCAGATTTCATTAGCACTTGTGTGTGCTCTATTATCAGCGGCTGCCGCTGACTGCGTTTTATTTTTATTTTCTTGGCAAAACGAAAACAATAATTTAGCAAGGCAGCGAGTGCGGGCTGCTGAAGCAGCAGAAAGCCAAGGAAAAATTGTTAGGGCTCAAGAACAGAAAAAATAAACCTGGAAAAGGGTAAGCAGGAAAAGGAAGTGTACACACACATGCGACTCGTTGGGAGGCCTCCCACACTCATTTGCCTTTGCACTCACGTCTGCGTAATTTATTTGTACCCTTTAGGCGAAGTACAATTGCAAAGGGTATGTGAGAAAATAAAGGGTATTGTACTGGAACAATAAAAATAAAATTAAGAGAAATATCGGATATATTAGGGTGAAATTTGGGAAATTGAGTTATTTTTGCACTTTAAAGAATTGTCTAAATTTTATACCTAATTTTTAAATTTGAGCTTACTTGTAAGCATATTTTTGTAATTTATGTGAACAATAAAAAATACCAAAGTTTACAGTAAAATCATGTCGCTCGCAAATGTACATTTTACATTTTACACAGTGGCGCCCCTGCGGAAAACCTCCGAAGAGAGTAGTTTCCACATACATGAAAGTATTATTTTCATTTGTTTTCCCAAAAGGAGCATTCCTTTCTACTCGGAAAAATTAATTAAATTAAATTAAATTTTGCCTCAGTTTCCATTTTGGTGGATTTTAAAGGAAACAGGTGGAGGCCGGAAATGAGATATCACACACGAGTAAGTGCATCGCCGCCTCCGACCAGGAAACAAGCGGGTGAGGAGGAAGAGCAAGGCAGAAATTCGTTATAGTTGGAACTTTTTTCTGATAAAAGTTTTTAATAAGTAAATGCCTCATATATATCATATTTCTGATTTAATTTGGGGATAAATATATTAAAATATTTCATCAATAGATTATATTAGAAACAATTAGTTACCTCTGGCGCCTTTTCAGATATAATTTAAAAAATAAATTTTCACCTTGTAGTGATAACTCACCGGAAGAATTAACTGTTAGAATAGACTCGCTGCCAACATAAAATGTTTGCGTTTATAGTATACTTATGACTTACACTGTTTCCGTTAGTTTGGTTTGATTTCAATAATAACAATTTAAATATTACACTTATATGCACTTGCAAAGTTCAACACCTCTTCGCGTTTCATGAAGATCAAATCAGATTGCTAGAGACTGGGCGAAAAAAAACAAACAATTAAAATTTGAAGCAGTAAAAATTAACTTTGAACATATACCTAAAGGTTTAATCAAACATTAAAACAAAAATGTTTATATTATTTTGCCATTATTTGTCCAGTTTCTGAGACAGCTATATGATCAGATCCTATTTGTATCATTATATTATTTATCAAAACAGTAGTTAATTTGCCTTATATCGGCTATATCTTATTGGCACTGACAACCCTATGTTTCTATTCCAATTATTTAATTTAATATTATAAATTATATTCTTTTCTTCATGGGGAAAGCATAACTGGTAAGCCCCAGTCGATAATGTATTACGTCTCTCCCCTAGTTTGATTTAGTTGATCTGCTCAAGATTTTGAATGCTTTATCCTATAGGATCTTCCTCCAGAACCCAATTCAGATCTACCTTCTCATAATATACGTAATAGCAGGGATTTGTGTTATATATACTATAGATTACTAGTGTTTCCATAAATACACTCTGCTTATTCTATCTACTTGTACGAAAAACGTGCTAGCTGATAGCATCCATACCAAAGACTCGACTGCACCCACTTCACTTGGACAAATCCATAGCCCTTTTGAGTACAAATTCTTGCAGGGATGCCTCCTCCGCTGAAGTTAGAATGTAACTGATAGATGCCTTGTCAATGATGATAGGTTTTTGCTGGATGAACTTTCCCATTGAGCACACACGGTTAATTTCGAATTATAAAAAAACTGAATGCATCAATATATTTCGTCTGCTTCTCTTCGCTTCGCCGCGTTCCACAATAACCAAATAAAATTTTCATGAAGAAGCCCGGCTCTAAATGGAGGTGTTGGTGGATTCCATGGCGACGTTGGTGCATCCAGTGTTCCTTCTTATCCTTCAGCTATTTAGGGACCAAATATCTACTTCCTATTCTGGTTGTTGCGGGCCATGTCCTTGGGGAAGGAGCGCAGTGGCGGCGTACGGATGCGACGGGCCTCGCGGGACCGATTGCGCACCACCTTGGAGTGAATGGCGCACGACACACAGTAGTGGAGCTTCGCGTAGAGCTTGGGGAGCACGTACGAGTCCCAGATGCTGGCCTCGGTGATATCACGGACGGCGGCCGCCTCCACGATGTTGCGGATGACGAACTTCTTGATCGCCTTGTCCTTGGGCACGCAGCGGGCGCAGTTTGTGCAGCGCACGGGCTTCACATGGCCGCGGTTGTGCTTGTTGCGTCCTCCGTTACGGCGCTTCTTGGTCATCCTGCCGGCTGCTTTTCATTGAAACGAGATGCACCGCATACGTATTAGCATTAATAGCTGCGTTAGCCGGCCGGATGGCTGCCATAATTACCTTATTTTTTTAATTGAAAATCCACCAAGTGAAATCCGCGTGTTCACGCCAGGCGAAACTAGTGCGAAAAGGGAGTTGCCAGCTCAAAATTTTCGGGATGCCAGATCGACACGCCGCCGTGGCGTTTCACAGCACTGGGCAGGGTTGATTCCGAACCGGCAGCAGGGTCGCACGACGATGTTTCTTGCGTGTGGCAGCCTTGCTACGAACAGCTGTTGAGCGGGCCAGTAGAAAACCTTCAATTTATTGCGATAAATTAAATTAGAATAAAGTATCTTGCATTAAAGAATAATATTATTATTGCTTAAAGCCATTTTAATTGATTGGCTTGTCTTTACTCTTGAAAGGAAACCAAACTAATACAATAAATTGATGGTTATGATATTACGTGTTTATTTGTTTATTTGATTTTGAATAAAAATCTTCCTTATTTTATCATTTAAGAAAACCTTTTATAAATAAGCTCTATGCTATTAAATATTTTTATTTATATTAATATTTTATTTTTAATTTATATTTATACAAAGTTTGATTTACTAACTTTGTAAAACCTATAATGAAAAATGCTATCGTTCTTCGATAAATCTACTCAGAATTTTTATTTAATTTTGTATTATTATTTATAAATGCATTGATAATTTATTTATAAAAACAAACTTGGATAACTATGGAATATTGCACAAAATCGAATAAAAAATTCTCAATTAAGTATTTGGCAACATTCGGGTATAGTATAATTTTATTTCATTTTAAATTTGTTATTGTTAATTTAATAAATTCAAAATTCTTATGCTACATCCATTGTTAAACATTAAATACGTTTATTTTCTCATCGACAAATATATTAGCCTTACATCTTTTTTTATTCGACAAAATTTTAAACAAATTCTAATGTACAAATTATCTTAATAAATACTCAAAAGATGTACAAATAAAAAAAAATGTTTGATTGTGTATTTTTTTTATTATTTTTTATAGTTGCATTTTGTACAATTTTTTGTTGTGGTTTTATCATCTTAGTGGGTCTTTCTTTGTACACAGTTTTACATATTAAGTATTTAACTCGAATATTGTAATGCTTTCAGAATAGTCTGTCGTCGTCAATGGCTGCAGTCTCCAACGAAATATTAGCCACGTCCCTTGGACACCCTGCGGTGTGAGCTGCGCTCCCTGCGCGAGCGCGAGCGGTCCCGAGAGCGCTCCAGGTCGCGGTCGCCGCGCTCTCGATCGCGTTCTCGTTGCCTCTTTAGATCACGGTCACGGTCGCGGTCTCGGGAGGAGCGATCGCCGCCGCGTCCACGACTGCTGTTCTCGGCACGACGATCTCTTGGGGAAGAGTATTCCCTGCGGCGGTGTTTCTCGAAGGAAAGGGATCTGTCGCGCTTTCTCTGTCTGTCGTAGGGGGAGTAGTCACGTTTCCGATCTCTGTCGATTGGGGAATTTCCCCGCTTGCGCACTCTTTCTGTAGAAGAATTCTCTCGCCTGCCGCCCCTTTCGTTGGAGGAATTCTCCCGTTTTCGGCCTCTTTCATTAGAATTGTCTCGCCTTCTGCCCCTTTCGCTGGTAGAATTCCCTCGCCTTCTGCCTCTTTCATTTGAAGAATTGTCCCGCTTTCGGCTTCTCTCATTCGAAGAATTGTCCCGTTTTCTGTCTGTGTCAAAGGGATTCTCGTGCTTTCTCTCCTTACCAAAGAAATTGTCCCGCTTTCTCTCTCTGTCAAGGGAATTCTCCCGTTCTCGCTGGCCATTTCCGTTTCCATTCGATTGGTAGCGCTGTGGCGGTGCTCGTGCCTCAGGACCTTCCAGATTAAACTCGTCGCTGTCTATGGGTTGTCCCTTAAATCTGTTTTGTGTGTTAACCTGCTCCTGCCGATGGACCTTGGCCTGAGGTTCAGCGTCGCTTTCGCTGCTGGAGGAATCTGAGGAGTCGGAAGATTCGTCCTCGGATGAAGACTTGTCGCCGCTTCCCTCGCTGCTGCTGCTGGAACTGGAGCTCTGTTGGCGTTCCCGCTTGCGCTTGGACTTTGTTTTGATTGATTTGTTTTTGTCCTTTGAGCGCTGTTTCTCCTTTTGCCGCTCCCTTTCGAGTTGCTGCTCCTTCTCCCGTTCTTTTTCCTTCTCCCTCTCCTTTTGCCGCTGCCTTTCTAGATCCTTTTCCGCCTTTAGCCTCTCCTTTTCGCGTTCTTTCTCTGCCTTTAGCTTCTCCTTTTCTTTCTCCTTTAGTCGCTCCTTTTCTCTTTCCTTCTCCGCCTTCTTTTCCCGTTCCTTCTCCGCCTTCTTCTTCTTTCCAGCCTTTTTATTCTTGGATTTCTTGGACTTTTCTTTAGCAGACTTCTTGGCCTTCTTTTTGCCCTTGCCCTTGTCCTTGTCTTTACCCTTGCGCTTGCGTTTCTTCTTCGGTTCGGAGCTGGAGTCTGAGCTTGAGGACTCACTGGAAGATTCAGAGCTCTCTTCCTCTTCGCTGGAACTCTCACTGCTCGTCTCAGAGGACGATGAGGAGGACGACGAGGAAGCGGACGACGATGAGAGCGGAGTTGCCTTGGCATTTCCTTGGGTAGAGGCGGGGGCAGAGCCGTCCCTGAAAGGATTCCCGCTGGCAAGGATTTCGGCATTAATCGCTGGCACCGCCTTGGGGGCCGTTTTCAGGAACATTCTCAGGTCGTCAGTCAGTCCACCCAATCCAATGGATGTAAAGAAATTGATGGAGAAGCGGGTGTTCCTCGGATTGTCTTTGGGAAACAGACCGGCCAGGCTCTCAACCAGCACCTCCTCCTTGAGCTTCGCATTCAGCTTGCCCAGACCCATGTACTCGGCCAGCTCCTGAAACAATATCTTGATGAAGATCCTGCTGGACGACGTGGTGTCGTCCTCATTCAGCTGGATGCACTCCAGCACATCCCAGCTGATGGCGTCGGTAAAGAGGAGATGGGCAAAGAACTTGCTCACGTTCCGCAGACGATTCGTGTCCAGCCGATGCGTGGTCTGGTACGTGTCCTTGAATATCTCCTCGAAGGGCGGTATGTAGATCTTGTTTATGTTGCAGAAACGCTGAGCGAGCAGCCCGTAGAACTTCTCGTAGGTTCGCTGCTCGGCACAGCAATCGAGGAACATGTGACAGAGCTCAATCTCCTGCCCCGGCTTCAGTTGCATCTTCATCAGCTTGTGGGCGCACTCCTCGTAGTCCAGACTGGAGTTGATGGTCAGGTAAATGGTGCGGCGCAGGGCAATCAGATTGGTCTCTGTGCTGTCGATGATGTCGCCGGCCTCTGTGGTCTTTGCTTGGTTTTCCGCGTCCGAACCGGACTCGTTATCCGAGTCACTGCCCGAATCTGAACCCGATTCCGAGCCTGAGCTGGAGCCGTCGTCGCTGCCCAGAATTTCGCGGCTCAAGCCCTTGTATTTGTCCTCGTTTTCGGCATAGTTTTCGTCGAACTTGAAAACATCTGAAAGGAGATTAAAAAGCGAGGGTTAATATGATTTCAATCGAGGGAATCTCCCACCGTACGTACTTAGTATATCCTCCGTTTCGGTGGCCTCGTCCAGCATCATGAGATGCGTAAACTGATCATCCTCCTCGACCAGTTCCAGCTCCTCCACCACGGCCGGATGGTCCTTGAAGCCATCCTTGCGCACCTGGAACAGCACCTCGATCATGTACTGCACTCGCTTGTCCAGCTTTCCCTCGTGCAGGATGTTCCTCAGCATCTCGAAGATGGCGCCAATGCCCTTGGAGGAGACCTCCGTCAGCTTCATGCCGCATTCCTTGAGGAACGCGATGGCCACCTCCACGGAGTCATCAGTAGGCGTCTCCACCAGGAGGGTGAGGATCTCCAGCGCCAGTATCTCGTGAGCCACACGCTGGTTGACTAAATGTCCAATGAACCGAGTGGCCGACATGCAAACCAACTTATCGTTGCGCCGGAAGGCTCGTCGAAACTGGATGACCAAACGCTTCAGCAGCAGCTCGCCAATATTCGGAAATTTCGAATTAATAATGCCCACGAGAGCCGCATAGACGTGGGTAAAGGTGGGCGAGGCAGCCTGGGCCTGGATTATGCTGCGGCTGAGCAAGCCCCGACCCCGAACGATGTTCTCCCTGAGGAGCTCCCGAGTTATAATCGCTATATTCGTCACGTTGACCTTGTTGATGTAGCCGTGGATGGACTTCTTGAGGGCTTCCCAGGCGATGCGCTGATACGCCGCGGACGCCTTGTCTGTGATCTGCGCCTGCATCATGCGCAGCTTTGCCGGGGGGATGTATGCTCCTCCCGTGCGAGAGGTCAGCACATCCACGGTCTTCCTCTGACGCTCTGTGATCTTGGCTGCCGGCTCGGTCACCGTCTCATTGTCTGCATTGGTTTTCGAAGTCATTGTTCCGGGACTGGACGTGGAACGATCTTGTGTCTTGCGTTCTCCGGATCCCTTTCGGGATCTCTCGCGGGAATCATCGCGTCGCCTGCTACGCGACCTCTCACGCTTCTTCTGATGCCGCTTCTCACGCTCCCTTTCCCGTTCTTTGTCTCGCTTATCCCGCTCCTCATGTCGCCTCTGTCGCTCCTGGCGGCGTCTTTCCAATGAGGTGGATCGTCGGCTGCGGCTACGAGTCCTGCTCTTCGGGCTCCTGGAGCGACGACGACGCCGGCTACGAGGCGAACGACTGCGGCTAGAGGAGCGTTGCCGACGACGCTCCTGGCTGCGGCTACGCGGACGCTGGGCGGACTCTTTGGCCGGTGGACTGCCGTCCTTGCTGGGGGCTTCATTTAAGGTTTTTTCGTCTTCCTTGCCAGGCGCCACCACGGAGCCCTCATCGTCGTCTTTCTGTGTAAACAATTTAAGAAAAAAATAAACGTTTTAGTTTTTATTTATAAATATTTTTAAGAGCCCTTTTTTTAATAAATATCCCAAAACGTACATAAAAATGCTTTTATAGTAACTCGCATGAACCATTAGCGAGCGAAATAATTGCTGCAAAAGCCTTGTAATATCGAATATAACATTAATTTTAAAAATAAATGGATTCTTAAAAATAATGTTACATTTGATATGATGTTATTTGATATAATGTTGTTATAATTGGCACGATCTAGACTAATTAAAAAGCATTGTCTAAACACGATATTTGAATAAATATTAAAATGATTTAAAATTTCAAAAATTGTGAAATGTCACCAGAACTCAGTATTTTCTTCTTTTTATATAGAATAGTATATAAAATTTTAAACTTACATCGGTTATTTCGCCTTCTTCAACGTGGTTGTCCACTGTGGCGGCTTCTGTCGCTGGTTTAGGGGATTCCTCGTCATTCCCATTGGCAGTCACCGGCGGCTGCTCTTTAACCGCTGCCGGTGATTGTGGCTTCTCCTGCTCATTGGTCACACCTGCGGCGGCTTGCCCTTCGTGATTGCCAGGTGTTGTTAGTTCTCGCGATGCTTCGATTTCCACTGCTTTTTCCGCTTCATTTACTTTTTCCGCTGCGACTGCGTCTTCTTCTTGCTGCTTTTCCACGCCAGCAGAATGGGGAACTGGAGTTGGCTCTTCGCCGGCCGAGTTTTCCTCGGCTTGTTTTGGCTTCTCCGCTCCCGCGCCCTTCGCCGGGGGCTCGGGCTTTTCCTTATCATCAGTTTTATTCGCATCTTTGGCAGGTTTCGCCGACGACGGCGGTGCTTCCTCTTCCTCGCGGTCACTACTGCCGGAGGACTCGCTCCTGGAAGCGTCGCTGTCGCTGCCGCTGGAGCTGCTGCTGCTGGAATTCCGGCTCGAATCACTTTCGGCGTCGCTTTCTCCCATCGCGTGAAAATGCTGGGAAAATGCTGAAAAACAACGATGAAAATTTTTGATAGAACTAAAAAAAAAAGCAAACGCGGCGACTTAGAGCGGAAAGTAAACGCGATATACTCATGTTTTTGGCAAGTTATCGATATATCGAAATCGGCACGATACTATCACGTTGAGGGTACTCAAAAATATCCCACAAGAAGAAAGAATAACAAAAAGTTTAAAGACATTTTTGAAGCTTTATTTTGCTATATTTATAAATATTTAAAAGTTTAATTTAAAAACAATTAAAAATAAGTGTATTTACAAAATAGGGGTTTCTCAGCAAAGAAAAATAATTTCTAAATTGAGATATTTTATAAAATAACAATAAGATGGCACTACATTCAATTATATATAGCAAATATTTCATGCAATGCAATAAGCATAAGAAAGTAACAAGTTCATTTAAATTTTTTTAGGGAAATAATATCTTTTATGGGTACCACTGTAAAAGTAAGCCACAAATACATTAATTTAAATTCGTGCAGTTTTTCTGGGTTGGTTTTTATAAGGTTAAGAAACCAGCATAATTAATTTAAAATTACAAATATTTATTATTTATCTTGTTTTGTATTATTATAAATTTATATTTATTAATTGATACTTTTAGTCATCCAGCGACTTCTTAACTATCGATAAGTCTCTGTTTCTGCTCAAGGACCAGCAACCGATTGATATCAGTCCCACCTCTATTGCTGAAGAGGGAAAATTGTCCTACAATCCACTTTCAAACTAAATTCATTTTAGTCATCATTTTAATCGCATCCCAACTATCTTCCCTGAAAAAAGCGTTTGTTCAAGTTCAAATAAGCCCGTCGATCTTGTCTAGCAGTTCAGTAAATCTCGCATTATTCGTCAGCGCAGTCTCTTTGGTTAATATTACTCCTGGCGAAAATCAAAGTTTACCCAACAACAAAAGTTTATTACATTTCAAATAACTATGGAGGAATTGTGAGTATATAAAATGTACATGTGTATGTATAAAACTCAAGCATCCCATGTATATACATACAGCATCGCAACATCTTTCCGGGAAAATCCTTTCTTGATACAAACACATGTTTTTTTCAGGCAAATCTGTCGCGCTTGCCTGAGCACCTCGCCAGCCATGATCAGTATATTTGACAACGCATCAAAGCTGGGGATCTCTATCGCAGATATGATATCTCAGTGCACGCCATATACGATTTCTAGGGGGGATGCGTACCCCAAAACCATTTGCGAGACCTGCCTACAATGTGCAGAATCCGCCTTCGAGATTCGGCAAACATTAGAGAAGAACTTCCAGGCGTAAGTATGCTTACTGAGAGGACATATCTTGATATATACATTTGTACCCTTTTAGGCAAATCTGTCGCGCTTGCCTGGGCACCGCGCCGGTCATGATCAACATATTCGACAACGTACCGGAACTGGAGATTTCCATCGCCGATATGATATCTCAATGCACGCCATATGACATTTCTATGGGGGATTCCTACCCGAAAAACATCTGTGAGACCTGCCTACAATGTGCGCAAACGGCTTTTGATATACGGCAAGCATTAGAGAAGAGCAACCAGATCTTTCGCCGGTTGGAAAAGGATGCAATAAAACCGGGCGACCCCAAACCTGGCACTGCAAAGAAGCCGTACAAGTGTTCCCAGTGCCCAAAGACGTACTCTCACAAAGCTCGTCTTAGGGACCACATTCGATCTCATAAGGGAGAGCAACCGTACAAGTGTGCACACTGCTCGAAATCGTTTCGCGACATAAGTGGTCTTCGGGAACACAGTCAAATTCACACAGAAGACCGAACCCACGAGTGCACCCACTGCTCGAAGTCTTTTTACCAGAAAAGTCAACTTAATATACACTTACGGACTCACACCGGAGAGCGACCGTTTCAGTGTTCCCACTGCTCGAAGTCCTTTACCCAGAAAAATCATCTCCAGGCTCACAACCGAACTCACACGGGAGAGCGACCGTTCGAGTGTTCCCACTGCCCCAAGACATTTGTCTTTGAGTGGAATCTTCAAAGGCACATGCTAGCTCACACCGGCGAGCGGACACGCAAGCATAAGTGCTCCCAATGCCCAAAGTCCTATTTCGCGAAAAGAACTCTCCTTGCACACGTGCAAAGCCACACCCAAGTAGAGCGACCGTTTAAGTGCTCACATTGCTCTCAGTCGTTTTCCCAGAAAGTCAATCTTCAGGCTCACACCCGAATTCACACGGGAGAACGACCATTCAAGTGCTCCCAGTGCTCTCAGTCGTTCGTCCGGAGTCATCATCTTTTGGCACACAGTCGAACCCACATGGAAAAGGGACCGCACAAGTGTTCCCACTGCCTTAAGACGTTTTTCCAGAAAGATGAGCTCGAGGAACACAGAAAAACACACACTGAAAAGCGCCCGTTTAAGTGCTCCCAATGCTCGAGGACGTTTGTCTGTAAAACTAATCTTCAGTCTCACCTGAGAGTTCATAAGGGAGAGCGACCTCACAGCTGCTCGGAATGCACAAAGTCCTTTTTCACCAGATGTCATCTTCAAGAGCACATGCGAACCCATACGGGAGAGAAGCCATACAAGTGTTCCGAGTGCTCAAAGTCGTTTGCCCAACGAAGTACTCTCAAGACTCATAGCCGAATTCACACGGGAGAGCGACCATTCAAGTGTACCCACTGCCCAAAGTCCTTTCACACTAAGGGTAATCTTCAGGACCACATTCGAATTCACACAAAACGGGGACTGAATTAGCATTTCAAATGACCAAATCACATAAGGATAGGACTTCCTTAAAATCGATGGACATTTACAACAATAATGACGCAGAAATAAAATATAATTTATAATTTATAAAAATAATTTTTTATTTAATTTATAAGAGTAGGAATACATTTTTATATAACCTCCAAAAATTCTTAATAAATTAATGGTTATAAATTTACGAATTCCCAGTAAAAAAGGTAAACAAAACCAGCCAAACATCGAACTGCAAGATCCACTCTTGCTCTTAAAGTGCTCTCTCTCCGTCTTAGGTTCCACTTTTAAGAGACGGCGGCAGCAACCAAACGGGTAACAAAATTTATGAACAAAGAGTAGAAAATATGGCGTGCGAAATAAGAAATATGTGAGGATAAGAGTAAATGTAAATAGTGTTGTCTCACTCGCTGACTTATTGTTGTTGCTGCGTATCCTAACGGCGAATTAGAATAAGATAACTTCATTTAATTGTTTTAAATTTACGTATTTCCAGTAAAAAAAAAGGTAAACAAAACCAGCCAATCATCAAACGGCAAGAGCGGATCGTACTCTTAAAGTGTTCTCTCTTCTTCTTAGGTTCCACTTTTAAGAGAGGGCGAGGGCATTTGGTTAACAAATTAAGTACAAAGAGAAAAAAAATGGCGAGCAAAGTCAGAGAAATGTGAGGATAAGAGAAAAATGAAAATAGTGTTGTCTCACTCACAAATAAACAGGCAACAATGAATATGAATAAATAACAAACTGATTTGCAGCCATCGGCAGAGGTCCGCTTTGTTATATTGGAAGGCGGCGAAGTTCAAGCTCGTCGAAGAGAGAGGATATAAGATTCCCAAAACCTTCTAGTTGCAACTGCTCTGGAAACACGATCCAATTTGTGTCGCTAGCTTGTAATATTATAAGGGGTTACATTGTTGAAATTGTCAATAAATTCAACAAATTTTAAAATAGAATAAAAAAAAATAAGAACTATCCAAACATGGATAAATATTTTCGGAAACTCTAAATATTATTTTGAAATTGTGTAAAATGATAATATCTTAAATTAATAGCTTTAATTAAAGGTTTTAAATTTACGAATTGGGATTTCTGACTGATGTTAAACTCTTCCCTTATAGTTTGTACTTTTTTTTTGTAGTGTTATACAGCTAAAATTACCTAAGCTATGTTTAATATATTTGTTTATTTTTAACAATAAAAATTATGTTTTGTTCTTAAATGCAAAAATAAAATAATATACATAAATATCAAAGAACATTTACAACAACAATGATTTAGGAATATATAAAAATAAGCTCTTTTTTTAATTTATAAGAGTAAGAATACACTTTAATATATCCTCCAAAAATTCGTAATCTAATTAATAAAATAAATAGCCTCTTTTTGAGTGATGTGAAACTCTTCCCTTCTAGTTTGTACGTCTTTTTGTAAGTGATGTTTTGTAAATTTGTTTATTTTCAACAAAATAAAAATTATGTTTTGTTATTAAATGTAAAATTTAAATAATATATACGTATTTTATTTAAATAAAAATTTAATACATTTTTCATTTAGATAAAACCAAAAACACATTTCTTTCATGCATTTCTCCTTTGTTCAATCGTAAAATAATTGTATATATTTATTACTTTAAACTATTTTTATATCGAGTAACACCTAAGAGATCTTTTGCACTAGATCGGTTAATTATAAGGCGTTTAAATATTTTTATTACATACTTTTTAATCCAAAATCATGACTCCCATTTCAAGTTGGAATTTCCATAGCGATAGCCCGCGTACATCGATAGTCCTGACCACCAAACAATCGATACTATCGCAACATCTACCTTTGCAAAGAAATTTCAAGCGCCAAAGAGGACCAGATGGCGTCCACTGGGAAAATTGGGGTCAAGATCGGGGATGCACCCATGTCGAGCGAGGCCAGAATCGCTGAGAACCTGCGAAAGCTGATCCGACACCTGTCTCCCGACGAGGTGAGTGCAAAACCAAGCATTTTCGGCCAGATTAACGAACTGACTGCACGGACAGGCGAGTGGCCGGGAGCTGCAGCAGAGCGAGCAGCTGGCCTGGAAGACGATCCGGAACCATCGCTACCTGATCACCAACAGTCACGAGGTGAGCCGCAACCTGGACGCCCTGGTGGAGCGCTTGAGGGTGGAGGACATGGCCGAGTTCGGGAATGCCCTCAAGAAGCTGAGCGCCAAGGTGCTGGAACAAGCGGGCTGCCACGACCAACACACCCAGAGCTTGCAGTGGTCCCTGCTGGACTTTCTGCTCAGCCTGACCGACGAGCCCATCCAGAATATCCGGAGGAATTGGGTGCTGATGAACCAGCACCGGCGGTCCGTCATTGCCGCCCTGGAGGCGGCAGAGAGGAGGAGCAACGGCAGTAAGGACGCCGCAGCATCCGTCGACCCGGAGGTGGACTGGGTGGCGTTGCTGAGGGAGGACTTCCTGCAGCCAGCGCACTCGTTGGGCGGCAGTTCGGACAGCCTCAGTGAATGGTCGGATGAGGAGAGCGATCCTGCCGAAAGCGGAGCCTTGGAGCGGGATACGAGGACGGACGAACAAGCAACGCATCCTGCGATTCCTACTAATCCCTCCGCCTCAGTCCACCTGCCGCCCGGTGAGGTGGACCGACCTAAAAGCAGTAATTTCCGCATCCAACCGGAGCTGTTTACCCTTAGAAAAGGCCAAGGGTCGGGTCTCCAGCTGAATAAGATGCCACAGCTGGCACCGCCGCTGCCTCCAATGGCGGCCAGTCCGTACGAAGAAAGTGTGCGGGATGAGCAGAAGCTGTCGGGAAGCATCCACGCCTCTTGGTGGCTCCAGAATGTTCGGAGCTTTGCCCTGCCTGCAGACGCTGATCACCTGGAGAACTTCGCCGTAAGCTACGTCCAGTTTTTGAATTTGAAGACCGTCGGTCTGTTGGAACTGCGGCCGCCCAACACCACCACGGAGGCTTGCCTGCTGCGGGAGATCCTGTTCATGTTCGTCCGGCCGGCCAGTTGCGGTTTCTTCAACTTCGACAAGGAGGCGCGGCGCATCCAGGTGCGCGGAAATATCAGCGTGCACACCGTGACAGCGGTAAAAGCATTGAAATCACAAGTTATGAATCATCTGAGTCTCTCTATTTCCCTTTTTCAGGATACTCTCAAGGGTTTCTTGGAGGCCAACGTGCTGCCTGCACTGCAAGACATGCTGGAACTGCGACACATCGTCGACGAGCACACTCTGTTCTCCCACGAGGCCAGCACGGGCACCCTGGAGTGCTTTGCCTATGGTCTGCGGGATCTCGTTCAGCCCATTTCCCAGCTCCTCGTCGAATACGAAGATCGGGAGGGCGAGGCAAGCCTGATAGACTTTGTGGCCGAGTTCAGACAGCACTTCCGGCGGCTGCACTTACTCCGCAGCCTGGCTCAGGATGCGATTTTGGGCGAGGGACCCCAGCACTTGCGCAGCATGTACCTGCTCTCGCGGCTCTACAGCCAAACTCAGCCCCATGTGCCGCACCAGAAGCTGGCCACGGCGCTGCTCCTGGTCTCCCTGAAGCGCTACTGCAGCATCATCGACGCCTGGTGGCGCCGGGCCACTCTCGAGGACCGCAAGAACGAGTTCGTTGTGGAGAGATGTGAGCCAGGGGAGTCGAGTGGCTACGTGCGCAGGCGTTCGGTGCCGCCGGATGAGAGTCCAAGGGTCAGGGAATGCTTTAAAGAGCTGCGCCACTGCCCCTTCTATCAGATATTGCTGGAGCATGCCTTGGAGTCCGGGGACACACAGGATCTGCTGGCCAATGTGAACAAGCTGGGGGAGATGCTGGCCAACAGCAATGAGAGTCAGCCTCGATCCTTGTACGATGAACTGGCTGCCCAGTTGTTCACGCAGGTGAGGATCTACTGTGGCGGAAAGAGACCTCCCGAGGAGACCACGGAGAAGGTGGAAAAGAAGGAAAAAGAGGTGGACGAGGAGAGCGCAGTAAGGACGGCGGACGAGCTACTGCTGAGTAGTGTCCAAAGCATTCGTAACTTGGATCTTCTGCACATACTCACGCGGCCGGCAAGGGAGCGTTTGCTAGAGAGCCAGGAGCGCCACAGATCTGCTGCTTCCAGTGTCCAGGTGAGGGAAGTACTGTCCCAACTGGAGGACTCCACCTGCCTGCAGCTCAAGGCCGAGCTGCCGGACGCCCTGCGCGAGATCCTGCTGCGCCGCCAGAGCCTGGCCAACGAGTATGCCATTCGGGCGTACCTCGAGGATCTCCACTTGGGCGAATCGATAGGCTTCCTGCGACACACCATGCTCCTGGAGGCCTACTACCTGCTCTTCCCCTTCTACAACACACTCTTCGTTCGCATCGAGACGCAGTCCGGCTGGGCCCGGGAATCCCAGCTCAGTTCGGAGCTCTACGAGGTCCTGCTGCCGGTCTACCCGCAGTGCGCGGGCCAGCTGCACGTGCAGGTCATCTCCCAGGTGGCCTGCCGCTCGCACAATGCCTACGAGGCGCTGGAGGCTCTGGAGCTGGTGTACGACATGCCGGTGGCCTTGCAGCGCATCCTCACGGAGCGCCACATGCAGTCCTACAACGCGGTGTGGCGCCTGATGCTGAAGATCAAGTGGGCGGTGTGGAAGCTGGAGAGTCTCGCCTTCCTGCGACGCCCCAAAGCCGAGCCCTACGCCCCGATGGATCTGCACGACCTGACCATACGACGCCTGGAGATCTTGCGCTTCTGGCTGATCTATCTCATCGACTGCCTCCACAGCCACCTCATGGGCGCCTTGGCGGTGAAGTTCGAGCGGCGGATCTCCGGGTGCAAGAACATTCGCGAGCTGAGTGCCCAGCACGACGACTATGTCGCCAGGCTGCTCACCCGCTGTCTGCTAGCCGAGGACTTTGCCCCCTTCCGGGTGGCCCTCGAGCAGCTCTTCTACTTGGTCTTCGTGCTGCACATGGAGTGGACAGCCTGCGCCAGGCATCTCGGCGACGCCGACGCCCTCAGCCTGGCCATGGACGACGACGACGACTCCAGTGGCGGCACGAGGGACGAGTATTTGGCCCACAATCAGGTAGCGGAGATCGAGACGACGTACATCCGCTGCCACCAGACGCTGGGCGATATTCTCCACAAGCTGGTCTACCAGCAGGACTACGGCTTCCTCACGGCCCTGGAAGTGGCCGTCAACACCAGTGTGCCATACTGAGATTACATCTTTTGGGTTTTAATAAATAAGAAAATCATGGAAATCTTTGCTAAATACTTTCGGACATCTCATTACCAATGTCCAAGGAGCACATTCTGTTTCACTGTTTTTGTTTTCAGTATTTTGATAAGCATTAAATCATTTTTTGCAACAAAACAACTAAATTTATTCTTTAGTTTACACAATTGTTTAGCCATTAATCGTAAATACTTTTAAAAATAGACTTTAATCACGACGGGTTTTAACTAGTAGCGAAGCAGGAGCAGAACTGAGCCTTAAGCCTTGCTGTCGGGTTTGTGGGGAACGGTTTCGGGTATCGATGGCGACACATCGTCGTCGCTGGAGGATGAGGAGGACGAGGAGCTGGAGTCGTCATTCGCCTTGGTCCGCTTTTCGGGAATCGTGTAGGGGAACTTCTGGGACTTCTCTTCGACCGCCTGCTTTAGGCGCAGCAGCGCCGTCCTGTTGATATTCTCCAGGGAGACGTCCTTGATCGCGTTGGCCAGCACGTCCAGGGCCTTGTCGTGGTTGCCCTTCGTTGTCTGGATGTCGATGAGGCAGGAGTAGGCATTGCCGATGGCGCCCTCGGAGATCTTGCTGTCCCTCAGCTGGGAGATCACCACGCCGGCGAGTTTCTCATCCTGCTGCTCCCGTGCCGTTTGCAGGACGCGCTGGAACATCAGACGCGGGGCGCTGGACAGGTACTTGTCCCAGATCTGCTTGGAGGCAGCCTCCTGGTTGCTGGAGATCAGGTGCATCCACAGCACATTCATGGGGCCCAGCTGGTTGTGAACGGCGTACTTCTCCGCCAGATTTTGATCTGTCAAAAGCGAGATTTATTATAAAAATGATTTAAAGTGTGTTCTGGATAAGCTCACATTGCGCCACCAATTCCGGGTGCTTGTCCAGTATGCCCACGGCGCCGCCTCTGGGGAACTTGCCGGCCTGCTTGGCCGCCTCCTCGGGCGTCTTAGCGGCCTCGATCTCGGCGGTGAGCTTCTGGAGGAACTGCTCCGCCTTGCCGGCCACGATGTTGGCGTGACAATAGCGATTGTCGAACGAAACGAGACGCTTCTGCTCCTCGTTCAGCTGCTTGCCAATCCGCTCCAGAGTCTCCAGGTCCCCGGCAGCCGCTATTTTGTTCAGGTAAAACTTGAAGATCTTGGGCTGCGGATGCTGGTTGCCGGCCAGGAGCTCATCCACGTACTTCGAGGCCTCTGCAAGGCGGTCGGCGCGAACGAGGAGCTCGATCAGCCGGGAAGTGTCCAAAGCGTTGACCTTGTCGCCGCTGATGAACTTGTTCTTGTACTCGATGGCCGTGTCAGGATCGTTGGCCAATATGGCCTTGCGGAAGCCAGACAGGGCGGAGATGGTTTTGGGTGCAGCTTCCGCTTTGGCCAGCGGTTCCTTCTTGGGCGGCAGCTTCTCTTTGGGGGCCTGCTCCGGGATCTTAGCTTGTTCCGGCTTTGCCTGGTATGTGGTCTTATTTTTCTTGGCCTTGGCAGCTTGCTTTTGCGTCTCGGGGACCACAAACGGCACCTCCATGTTGTTCTTCTTGAGGATGTCCGCCAGTTTTAGCAGAAAAGCGTCGTTGGGCGTCACAGCCTCCTCCTGCATCTTCGTCCACAGGCCCAGAGCCTTCTCCGCTTCGTTGGCCTTGTCGTAGCTGAGGAGGAGAGTGTAATAGATCTTGTTGCGGTCGATGTGTCCCAGGTCCTTGGTAGCCTCGATGAGACCCTCCAGGGGCTGCAGGAGTCCCTCGTTCCGGTACCGATCGCAGGCGCTGCTGATCCGCTGGGGCCGAGTCCGCAGCCCGGGCGTCTCCAGGATCTTCCTCGCCTGCCGCACGCGTCCGCATTCCACGAAGGAGAACACGAGGTCGTACAGGCTGTTGACCTCGCCATGGATGCCCGTGCTCAGGTCCGTCAGTCTCTGGAGATTCGCCGCGTCCTCCTTCTGGATCAGGCGGCAGGCGAGCTCGTTCTTCCACGGCGTCGACTTGTGCTTCTTGCAGATTTCCTCGAAGGCCTCAATGGCCCTGGGTATGTCATCCTTGACCAGGTGAACCTTTATGAGGGGTCCCAGGAGCACGTTCGTGGGCACAATGTAGTTGGCAGCCACCAAGGCATCGAATAGCTTGCGCAACTTCTCCGCCTGTCCCGCCTCCGCCAGGGAGTTGAGGATCCTCCACACGGTGCTCACGTAGTTGAAGCTGCCCTCCGTCTCCGAGATGGGAGCATCCTTTTTGTTGTCCTCCAGCACCTTGTAGGCCTCCGCCTCGCGCTCCTCCTGCAGCAGCAGATCGGCCAGACGAACGGCCTTCAGGTTGTCCAGCTTGAAGGCGGCGTCCTTGGCCTTCAGCTTGCCGTAGGTCTCCAGGGCTTCGGCGCTCCGCCTGTGGTGCGTGTAGAGATCGATGAGCTGGGCATGGATGCCGATGGGAATCTGGTATTTCTCCGTGTCCAGCTTCTCGATGACTTGCAGAGTCTTCTCGAGGTTCTGCGAGCGGAAGCAGGCGTTCAGCAGCTGTCGCTTGATGTTGTTGGCATTGTCGCCCTTGGCCTCCACGTTGACAATGAAGCGTTCGAGTTCTGGGGGGAAGTATGGGGAATTAGTCCAATATTTTATGTGATACATCAACCCCAAAGGGTCAACTACTACTCACCATCAATGGACAGAGAGTCGAGGCTGCGCTTGCCACTGTTGGGGAGCGGCACTGGCTCCAGTTCCCCCGAGCTCAGCTTGCCCAACAGCTCCGAGATCCTCGGCGTCAGCTCGGAGCCCAGTTGCTCCGACAGCTGCGTGGCCTTGGCACTGCTAATGGACAGGCCCTGCTTGACCAGACCCTTGAGGATCTTCTCCAGCGTGGCAACGCGGTCGCGACGGAAGTAGGTGGTGGCCTCCTGGACAATGGCGCCCACGACATCGGGTGTGCTGCGTTCGCTGGGAGCTGCTGCCGCTCCTCCCTCACCTCCCTGCTCAGCCTCCTCCTCCTTGCCCTGTCTCAGCTGCAATCCCTCGTGCATCTGGCGAACGCAGCGAATGAAGGAGGCGTAATCGTTGGTGTGGCTCAGGGCCAGAATCAAGGGTTGCCTGAACAGGAAGGGCACGTAGTAGGCCTTGTTCTGCTCCATAATCTTGGCAGCATCGGCAATCTGGTGAGTGACCAGGGCGGAGTACACGGCGGAGGTCACGGCCGTGGAGTTGGGCACGCCAGCATCCCGCAGAGCGGTGACAATGCGCTCCCAGTTCTTCTCCTTGAGGTTCGGAATCACATAATCCCGGATGGTCTCCGAGTTGGGGAACACGGCGAACTCCTGCTGCATGCGACGGACAATATCCAGGACCTGGTTCGACTCCGCGGAGCAGATCAGGGGCCAGAAGTAGTGCTGCCTGATGGGCAGCCCGGCGTTCTTCATCTCCTGCAGCAGGGGCAGGGCGTTGTTCACCACCCCGTTGGTCAGTCCCGCCTCCGTGGCAATGGTCAGGGCCTTGGGATTCAGACCCTCGCCCTGGAGGGTCCTGCAAATGTTGAGTATCTTCTCCACCGGCCGGTTGGCCTTCACCATTTGCCGGATGAAGAAGGCTCCCACATCCACGGGCTCGCCGTTCACGCGACTCGTGCGGGGCATCACGCGGAGCAGCTTCAGGCCGACGTCCTCGTGTCCCTTGTTGACCAGCCGCAGGATGACGTTCACGGCATCCTGATTGAAGCCGGGGGAAAGGCGCAGCTTGGCCAGGACCTCGTCCACTTGATCGCCATTGCCATTGATGGTCAGGGTGTAGACGACGTCAAGGAGATCCTTGTCCAGCAGTATAATCTCCTTCTGCTCGCACTCGGCAATGGTTTCCTTAAGCGCCGCGAGGTCTCCGTGGCGGGCAAAGGCGCACAGCAGCGTCGTGTACGTGTCCGCGCTGGGCTCCAGGCCAGCCTGCTTCATCACGCCCAAGATGCCCTTGGCGGACTCCAGGTCGTTGGCCTGCGAGTGTCCCAGGATCAGGGAGTTGAAGACGTTCTCGTTCACCGGCAGACTCTTCGCCCGCATAAACTCCAGGATCCTGGTGGCGCCCTCGATGTCTCCCTGCTGGCAATACCTCGCAATCAGCCGCTGGTAGGTGACCCTGTTGGGCTCGATGCCCTTGGCCTCGATCTCGGCCAGGAAGTCGGTGGGAGCAAAGCCATGCTCGTTCTCCAGGTAAACCCTTAGCAGGGCATTGTAGTGCGATATGTCCATGGGCACGTTCAGGGCGTTGAGCGTCTTCCAGATCTCCTGCACCAACGCCGTGCGCACCTCGGGCAGCTCCTCGGGCACAAGGTTGCCGCAGCAGCGAATCACCAGCAGCGACTGCGAACTGGTGGCCGTCCGGTGCGTCCGAATCTCATCCAGCACCTCCTCGAGGTCGCGTCGCGAGATGCGTCCAATGCGGCGGACATCCTGGTCCAGCCGCCGGATCTGCTTGTCCAGACTCAGCTCGGCCTTGGCAGCGGCATTTGTGGCGAAGCCGCTGAAAGAGAGGGGAATTATTAGTATAAAAGATATGTGAGGCATTGAAAAAGACGTAAGTTCTAAGTCATAACTATATTTTATAAATAAAACTGAATTTCTTCCACAAAAAGACTGTAAAATCACTCGTTGGTCTAAAAACAGCCTTCCGAAAGTGAGGCACGGATGAGGTTATGTAAATATTTGATATTACGTTTGCCGCAGAAGTCCCTGCTCTTATGTGGCATGCAACCTGCTTCTCAAGCTCCCATCAATGGGGGATTGAGTAAATCCATGCCACTATTAACATAAATCTAGGCACACATTGCGTAATGCCGGCACTTGCAGGGGATTTTCTAGAACTCACTGCTGGAAGGCGCCGCACATGCAGGGCGCATTGTTGACCAGGCTGCTGGTCTCGTTCTCGCGCACCGAGTTGACCACCACGTTGCGCGTGAAGCCGGCAAAGTAGCGCAGCAGTTTCCCCGTCCTCAGGATGGATGCCATTGCGGGATTTGTGCGGTTTTAATTAATAAATTAAATTTATTATTAAATCGAGCCGAGCACGAGCGTTAGAGGTGGAAGAGAATCGATTACAGGTGGAAACATCGATGAAAACATCGATGCAGCGATTTCTACATTTTACATTTTTGGGTCGAATTCTCTCTACATTTTACATTCGAGCGTTGGAGGTGGAAGAGAATCGATTTGAGGATAACTATCGAGCCAGCATTGCCAGTTAGCCCGCAAAAATTTTTATTTAGTCTTTATTTTACATTTTACATTGTGGGGTCGAATTCTCTCTACATTCTACATTTAGACGAGCACGAGCTTTAGAGATGTAAAAGCATTGATGGCTCTAGACCTATGATATCGATGGGCTGTGCCAGGAAAAATAGGTCTCACCAAAGCTCAAACTGATTAAAAAAGACCCTTTAAAAGCTCACTGTTATCGCTTGGCGGCAATTTCAAATTAATTCTGACTTCAATTTAAACAAAACTATAAAAAATAGATACAACTTTTAAAAAATATATTGTGTTGCAGATAAAAGTAATAAATTAGACAAGACTAATTTTTGAAATACAATTGTGATATCTAATGTAAATAATCGATTTAATATTATTATATCAGAATCAGATATTAACTTTCCATTAAGAACAATTTTCATTTTTCAATAACTGAAAATTAACAACTTATTGTAATACCGCTTTATTACTTAATTTTACTAAAGAGAACACTTAAACCAGTTTTGTCTTTGCAAACACAAAAGGGGAAATGCAACTGCACCCATACACAGCGGCAGCGAGAGAGAGCCATGCACACACAAATACATTGAGGTTAAGAGAAACTGCAAGCTCGGCAAGCTCTCTTTAGCTGCTCGTCTCGTGTTGTTGTTCTTGCTGCCGCTGCGCGTCATTCCATCACTTTTGTGTTTTTGCAGCGAATGTCGACGGCGCTTTCTTTTGTCGCCGGCCAAAGTGAATTTTGGAATTGCATTTCATTTGCGAAAGTTTCGTTGCACACGTCGGTCCGCGACTTTTTGATTCCACCTCCTACTCTTTTGCGACGCGCGTGTGTGCCAGTGTGCGTGCGTTCATTTCTACACTGCAATTTGTTGGACTTTTCTGGGCTTTTCAAGCAGATTTTATTACATATTGACCTCTGACAGGTGCGATCGGCCTGCGCGTGGTGCCGACGTTGTTCAACACTGGTAAGAATATGATTAAAATACAGATTATTTAAAATGAATATATGTATCAGTGCCTGTGTATGTAAGCGTAAATTTTGCGAGAGTGAGCAGAGAGACCGAGAGAGTGCAGCCAGAAATTGCAATACACACAAACAAATTGCCACGCAAAAGGCGGCCGGCGTTCGCCCCCCTTCTCTCTCTTTTTTCCGTCCCCTTCTCCCCAACATTGAATGCACTTGGTGCGATTCATTTGCTTTTATTACCATTTTTGTCCCGTCTCTACACGTCGCTCGCTCTGTGCTTTTCTCGCCCCCGTCGTCGTCTTTGCACTTGGTATTTGCGCGACGGTGGCAACCCTGGCCGGCCTAGTGCGCGCTGCTGCTGGTGAATAAAGTTAAGTTCTCTACCCTTTTTATTCAGTGCGGAGCGCGACTTTGAAATGCATGCAACTGCAACCGGAAAGTGCACAATTGCGGCAGCCTCTGAGAAATATATATGTAAACAATTAAGCCCAAAATAAAACCATAAAATAACTCACGAAAAAGCGCCTGCAAATCAACTCTGTGTCAGTCTTCCATGTGTGCGTGCAATCGCAAAAAAAAATTTGCAAGTGCAAAAAACCAACTAATGTAGTTTAAAAACTAAAGAAAACACGTTGTTTCCCATAAAAGTGAGTGAAAAACAATTTTCATATATATTATAACTGAAGTGTAATTTTAATTATGAAGAAAAGAATTTTTCGGTGACTTGCAAATTTAACAATATTACAAAAACACAACATTTCAAGCACAAAATTACGCTTTTAAGCGAAAAATTCAAATAATATCAAATATCAAAGTTTTGTGATCATAATTAAGAAAAACACCTGACAAATTAGTTGAACTTTTTAATTTTATAAGATAAAAACATAATTTAGAAATACCCAAACTTAGGAAGTGAAAAAGTAACAAATTTTCCTACTTAAATGTTTTTTTACCCGTTTAAAAAGTTATATATATTATTGTACACATGATAAATAATGTTTTTCTTTTATAAAGAGAACATTAAGCAGTGTATAAAAATCTGTTTCGTAAAGAAAACGTAGCTTCCTTTGGTTTCCTAGAAAAACTAATAACACATTTTGTGCTGTACTTTTCACAGAAAAAAGTTCGTAAAGCCCCTTAAAAACTTTATTGTCCAGCATTTTCTAATTTAAAAAAATGGAAAACCTATAGTAGAGCAGAAACACCATCTAAAGCTACAAATTTTCCCGAAGAAAACGTATTAAAAGCAATTAAAACGCATTTTCCCTTGCAATTGATGATGACCTACGACAAAGGAAATGAAGTCATACCCATACATGCACGCACACACACACGCATACAGACTCACCGAAAAAGCAAAGTGCAGGCCAAAAGCGAATGAGCAAAACAACAACAAAAACGGAACGGAGGGGGCCCTACGCCACCAACAACAACTTGAAAATTGCACTGCGCATGTACACACACACTCACAGAGCGATCTTGCGGTTGTGTTGGTGCGCTTTTGTTCGCTTGCAAGAAGAGGAAGAAGAGGAAGCAGTGAAAAAAGCGAAAAATAATTAAAATTGGAAAACTAATGGGGCTTAGAAGCAGTTAATATCGAAACCAGACTTGTTTTTATTTTAGAAACAAATTTTCTGAATTTTTACTTGGTGCTTTGCACATTTTCCTTGTTTTCTTAATGTATGTTTTTTTATTTTTTTTAACACTCGTCATGCCAACGGCGGTTGAATGCACTCGGCCTTTGCCTCGAATGGCTTCCCCTTTTTTGCCGCTGATAATGATAATGGAACGAAACGGAATAATCGCTCTTTTCCAATATATATACAGAATATACTGCATATATGTAATGATGATATGCAAATGATTTTCCTTGTGCGTAATACAGTTTAAGTTCAAAGTCGGTTGTAAAAGGGCATTTTATCATGGAACTTTTACGGTTTAAGGTGTTTTATGGGGTAAAACAATTTTTACTATTTTAAATTCTTTTAGGTATAAAAATTTAATCTTTTCTTCGAAATCTTGCAATGATTAAATAAGTAAAAAGTAACTAATGCTTTTATACAATTGTATTTCACTATAACATAGATGCTTTTTCCTTTCTTGAATTTAGGTCTTTGATTATTATAGATTAAAAAGTACCTTTATTGTGTTACTAATTTTATTTAATAGTCCTAAAATATATAAGTTAATACCATCCATCATACTTTCCTCGTTCTTTATTATATTAAATTGTGCATAATATTTGAAAATAATTATTTGTATATCATTTTCTATTAAAATATTAAACTCGGAGCAATTTCGAACCAATTTCCTCTGACCTTGGAGTGCAGTAGGGTTCGTAGAATGAGGCTGAAGTGCAATTATTAAATATTCTGCCAACCAAACACAAACATTTCTTTGTACTTGATGTTTCCTCATGTCTACCCCGCAACTTGAATTACTCATCGTATCAGCGGCATTTCCATAGAAATCAAAGCTCACAACAAAACGAGCGAAAAGCCAAGGTGGGGAAAAAATAATTGGTTAACAGGAATCTAAACTATAAAATCGATGAAGGCCATCGGGGAGAAATTAAAAAATACCTATAGGATATCACAACACGGGAAAGTAAATAACGAAAAGGGTTAAAAACATGGGAGAGTGAAATTTAAACGTATATGTATGTTTGGTCCAAAAAATGACTCAGTAATCAAAAAGTAATTGAAACATTTTGATTTTAATAGATTCATATCAAATTTAAACAAAAAAATCACTTTTTCCTTTACATTTTCCTTTTTTGTCCTCAAGAAACAGTTGACAAACTATAAAGTCAGGTACTTATCAGTAACAGCTTATGGAAAGGTTTAAGAACTTGACAAACAAAAATTGAAAAGTGTGAAAACCCAGCGGCAGAGGCAGCACTTTTTCCACTTTCCTTCATGCGCTTCCTTTAAATTTTCTTTTATTCCTTTTTTTCTGGTTGTGTTTCGGGACAAGGAAGAAAGGGATAGCCAGCTGTGGGCGATGGGTGGCGGTGCCAAAAGGACAATGGTTCAAGTGCAAAGAGGACGCCAAGCCGCATGCAACAACGAACGCACGAAGGACATGCCATGCAATTCCTCTTCTGTGGTGAGTTTCCGATATTGCGTATACGCCGTGTGTGGTGTGTAGAGCGACAGAGACGGAGCAGCCTCAGACAGAGAGACTGGGAGAGGGAGAGGGAGAGATGAGCTATTTATAGAAAGGGAGCCCCGAACCGAGCTCAGCCTTGATTCCGCCCTTGAACTAACATTGCTGGCGAACTATTCCCGTCTCCTGTTCCTGTACGATTTTTTTTCGTCTGTTTCCCCTTCGACGGTCCCAGTCGTCACAGCTGGAAACCACTCGGCGGAGGGGATATACAGAGTATCGGGGGATATCATCATCATCATCATCAGCCAGTGCATATGTCGCCAGTCAAGCGGTGATTTTGTGTTTGCGGTGCGCTCTTTCATACTGCCCCATGCATGTCCTTGCCGCTGCCGCTGCCGCTGCCGCCAGTGAACTCAGCGGGCCTTTGACATTGATTTTGTGCATCCTGCGACCCCCGAACTCGACTCAACTCAGCTGTCAGTTGCTTATGTCATGCCAAATTTATTTATATGCCGCCCCACACACACATAAAATAATTTGATTGTTTAGCAGACAAAATAAAGGGAAAATAAGCGCAAAGTGCAAGAGCGTTGGGGGAAAACAATGCTTAAATATAATCTGTAAATTAAATCGGTGTACTGAATAATATATCTGTAATAAAATCTTTAAAGCAAATACAAATTTTAGATAATGAGGAACTATAAATAATAATATTTGCAATTCGAGGAGGACCTTGATTTATTATTATACTTTTTTATTTGTTTGATATGTGAGATATGGGAGGCATTGAAGATATTGGAGAGGTGTTCGATGTTTAGACAGCGGTTGAGATATCAGTATGATATCAAATTATGATATGACATCAATGAAAAGGTGCTTATATAAGTTATATTTTAATAATTAGACTTCTTAGTAAATTAAGTAGCTATCCGACATGTGTTCGAATTTCTCAATAGCCCTGATATATTATATTATATAAGAAATTATAAAACAAATTTGCTGATATAAAATATCTCTCTTGGATATATCCAAAAAAAGTCCCAAGATTTTCTGCCAGCATTTCCTGGCTATGCATTTCAAATTGATGCGTAATAAATGCAAAAATAATATGCAAAGAAGTAGAAAAAAGACGAATTTGAGGGGGAAAAAGTGGAAAGAGGTGGGAGGTAAACGAAAAAGAGAAAAGGCAAGGCAGCAGCAGCGAACTACAATTGAAACTTGAGCAAACAAAGGGCAGCGTAAAATGTTTGCAAATTGAATTTCAAGTAAATATGAGCAATGCAATGTGAAAAGTAAATACACCGAGAGAAACACAGATGCACAGACACAGGGGCAGAGCTCTCTCAGCCGTAATAGTTTGCTGCATCTGTGTGGGTCTTAGTATCTTTTGCTGGCTTGCCCTGTGTGTGTGTGCCTCTTTGTATCTATCGAATGCAGTTTGTGCGCTTTAAAAGGAACTCTGTAGTTTATGCATGGGATGCGTTGTCTATATAAAGTTCTGCCTCTCTCTCGCTCTAGTCTTCTAGGCCCTCTCTTTCTGCTCCCTCTACATCTTCCTCTTCCTCTCTCTCTCTTCCTCGTCTCTCTCCGCCTCTCTCTGCTTCTATGACTGTACTGTACGGCGGCCATGGCAACGACGTCATCGCATCATCGCATCGTCGTGCGTTGAGATGCCGAACCTAGCCAGCAATGGCGGCGGCGGCGGCCTCTTCGCCACTTACCATCTGCGCCCATCCTCCTGGCTCCCATCTTCTCTTTCTCCCAGCTCTGACTCCCATCTCTGGCTCCCATCTCTCTGTCGCCAGAGCGAGGCGAGGCGCAAAAACGAAACGGAATAAAACCGAACAAAATAATGGAAATAAAATGAAAAAATCTACAGTGCAAGCTCTAAAGATTGTAAAAGTATTTTTTAACAACTAATGGGGGATTCTAGGAGTCCAAAGGGAGCTCATAAATTTATAGAATTCTTCTGTAACATAAGAAAAAGAAAAGAGTTTTCATTTGTTTTTAAATGGTATTTTTTTTTTAACGATATTGTAAAAAATAAATATAAATTTTTATGATCTAAATGATATTTTAAAAAGAGGTTACCTATCTTCATCATGTATGATGAATGTATCTTATATTATCGAAAATTCAAAGGTTAATACATATAAGATCCTATTAGTTTCCTTTATCTAGCCTGCACTGTACAAAAATGCATTGCAAACAACAAAAAATTAAAGGGAAAACAGAAAACAGGCATACAAAAACTAGCCGCAACAACAATGCAAGTACTTCAACCTCCTCCCACCATCCCTGCCCTGGCCACTTGCTCCCGAGTCAAGTCCATGTTCTTGGCGGCGTTCTTTCGGCTCTCTCTTTTGTGTATCTGTATCTATAGAATGCGTTCCCCTGCCTCTTCTCCAGCTGCAGCTGCGGGAAACTACACGGGAGAGTGGGGGAGGAAGGTAAGCAGCTTAGTGCACAATTAAAGCCTTCTTTTTTTTGCCTCCTTTTGGCAGAATATTTCAATTAGGGAGCAAAAACATATGTACATTACGCATACGCCACGTTGCCAGATTAGAAGGGCTTAAAAGATGAAAATCCACACGGGGGGAATAGGCAAAAGGCAATGGATTTTTAATCTGAGAAAATTATGGTTACCAATGGTAGCTTGTGTGTAGAAAGAGTACTATAGGGGAACTCTCAGAGAAGAGGATGTGGTTTAAATAGAATCATTAAAAGCGAGTAGGGTGAAAGATTTTATTGGAATTTGTAAGAAATTTGGCTAGGAAATTCTGACAGCATTTACAGAGAACATTTTCAAAAACATTTTATTGCAACTCTGGAAGGAGTTTAATTCTAAATATATATTTCTTGTAGCATAACTACGGTTGAAGAGAATTTATTTCAATTAACTGACTCGTTATACGAAAGCTATTAAACAACCTTTGAAATTTACTTTTGAAAACAAAACTTTGCCATAAAACACTGCCAAACTTATGGCCAAAACTGTCAAATACAGATTTTCCTAGTGAACGCTGCAGCTGCTGCTCTTTGGCTGCTCCAAGTTGTGTATACGCCATGTTGACAGCCTGCACCTGCGACCAAAAGCTGCTGGCGCTCCGCACTCCAGCTGTGCCATCAATAACTAACGACCATAATCCTGGTCACCCGTGGCTAGTCATCCTGGCCCCGTTCTCCTTTGTTTCACTTCCCCCTCCGTATCGCCATGGCAGCACGACCGAACGACTAATGCCTTTTGGTGTTGCCAGGCAATTGGAGTGCAGATGAATCCACAGTTCTTGGTGGAGGAAGAGATTAACCCCTCGGCGAATTGCTCGACTGACTTTTACGGTGAGTTGAGTGCGCATGTGAAGGAGGATCGGGGTCACCATCTTGCGCCCAGAAAGGGTACCCTAACTGTACTCGAAATAACGTATTCAGAGCATGACAAAAGGGGGAATCCTCGGCGGGAAGGAACCTCTGAAAAATGAGGAAAAGGGGGATACATGCAGATATATGGAGATTGCATTCCGCTCACACACAAAGGGTTAGCTTTGTGTCTACATGCAAAAATAAAAAGTGCATATGTACATCATCGCTGCCTCGTAATGAATGTCATCCGTTTCACTTTGAATTATGTCATCCCAGTGTGGCACACATTTTCAAAGCTTAGATACACACACACACATCAGTATGGAAATATTTATGTGTATTTATAGAATCTGTAAACATAAACATGAAATGGCCTGACCATTGCAAATGGTCTTTGGTTTCATATAAAGCCTTTGTTTCCGCTTTCTCTTATTTCCAATGTATATATTTGTGAAATTGAGATGCTTTCGATAACTGTTGAGCTGAATTTTGAATAAACCCAATAAACCTCTGGAGAATGTCTTAAAAAAATACATTTGACATGAGTCAGAAGAGTATATTCTAATTCTCCAAAAGAAAGCCTCCATTTAAAAGCCTTCCAATTAATTCACAATTCTACGGATAACATTACAAACCCATTTTATTAATTGTGTAATCCGATATGACTCAACAATTATGGCGAATTGCAATAAATTACAAACAATATTCCAGTCCCAGACAACAATGGGAAAAACAACAATGCTTAATAGCTAAAATAAAAATATAGTTCCAACAAATAATAATTATCTCACCAAGCAACAAGCTATTTAAATGAACCAAATTGAATGAGTGTGAAATAACTCGGTCCTGAGTATCAATATTTGTTTTTCCATAATTGGAATAAAAGGGAATATGTAGCTTTTAAACAATATTATTATCAACTAAGAAAATTAGTAAACATTGACATTGCTTACAGCAAAAAACCCTTACGTTTATTCAACAAAAATTGCCCTTACACCACTATCAGGATCTGCGTTCGCTGTAGCCATTATTTTCGGTTCTTAATTTCACAAGATTTTATCATAAACATAAAACCGAAATTGCAGCTCGATATCAACACCAGCAAATCCCATATAATACTGGCCAGCGGACGAAATTGCTTGAAAATTATATGGTAGCAGCGCGTTAACCCCTTGTTGCCCCCCTCCAAGGCACTGAATTTAACGGTACAACTAATTTATGCCGCCAGCCAAGAAAAGAGAAGAAACTTCTAAAGAATTGGCCCGAAACAAAACAAGAAGAAAGACCGAAAGGCGGAAGTTCGCCAAAGAAGCCAATTGAATGCAGCAACAAAGTTGAAGAACAAAAATAAAAGCGAGGAGAATTGGAGAACAAGTGCAGTTCAGCGAAGCTTTAAAGTTTTTGGGCGAAAGGGACAATCCAAGTAAAGAAAATACCCTTACCAAGGGTATCAGGAATATTTGGAAATTCTTGATATAATTGTTAATAATAAACCTCTTTCTTCAGTTTCTATTTCTATAGTTTATTAGCTTTATAGATATTTTTCATCGAGGCTTGAGAATTATTATGTCATTATAGAAGGACTCTGATAATTAAATTTAAAACTAAACTGTTCTGATGGTTGGTAGAATATTAACCCTTTCGGCTATCTGCTTTCTCTTTATTTTTACTTTGACCTCTCATTTGATTAAGAAAGAAGGACAGGGAGAATGGGAATTGCTGGCGGGAGAGAACTCCAGTTAATTGGCAGCTGCCTAGGACAGGCCACCACCACGGGGAAGACGACCGGAGGAGTTCGAGCAAGAAGCAACCGGTTTGCGCAGACACTGTTCCTCAGCTTCTTCGCTGAAAATTTGTGTTTGTTTGGACAACGCGGCGTATGCGTAATTAGATCTGTGAGTGTGTTTGCATTAGCTTCGTTTGCTAATTGGACTAAAGCCCGGCCTTAGCGCACATTGCACTCGGAAGCTGAACAAAAGGAGCGATATAAAGCTGGTCTAGTGCTAACCAACAGGAGTGCACTTTAAGAAAATCAGACAGAAAACTGGGGGAAAAAAATATTCAGCTTTTTAAATTTTTTTAAAACTTTGTAAAACGAAAAAGGCTTATAATGTTTTTTTGTAAGATCTGCTTTAAAACACCATAGAATATTCACATAATTATATATATACTTTATATTTAATATAAACATATTTATTTAATTTATTTCGCTTTTTTATGTCACTATTTTAATGGCTGTGCTCGTTAGGACTCTAATTTTTCCCAGATTTCGTTTTTTTGCTCAGTGTCAGAGACAGGCATTGGCATTGCTTTAAGGCTGATAATGACGATGATGATAATGATGATGATGATGGAATTCAGGTTTTGGTCTCTAAACGATCCTCGACTCTAGGGTGCGATGGCAATATGTTGTTGCCATCTCTCTTTGTCTGCCTATCGGGGCACCCCACCCCTTTTTAGCAGTGACGATGCATTCTTTTTTATTCATTCTTTTTTTTTTTTTTTTTTTTTTGCAAACGAGCATAAAACGAGTTTTTGCCACTGTTCTTCCCGCTTTTTTTTCTGCCGCTTCTACTGGCTTCCCCTGCTGCCCCTTTACCGCCTTGTTGCCCCATAAAATCCCCCTCTTTAACCCCTTTAGAACCCCCCGAAACCCCGTTCCCCGTTCCACGTACCACGCTCTATTGGACTCTTGATGCGCCACGACTTTGGTTCGTCTACCTTCTGGCTTTTGTTTAGTTGCCATGTTGCATAGGATTTTGAACTCGTTTTGCGTTGCATGTGGCGGCGTCCCTAACCTAACCTAACTCATCAGCTCGAACGGCCTGTATCTCTCCCCCTTTCCTGCGGCTTTTGTGCTGCAAAAACACACAGACACACTCAGATGGGAGAAATAATAAAAAGCACACAATATTTTATGGGCTTTCATTGGGGAAATTGCATATATTGCACATACATATGCACGCGGCTATCTCTCGGCTGTCGGTCTTTCGTTGCATGTGCTAATTGTTTAATTAACCCGATTTGCTCGGAAGCTGTTGACATTACGACTCTCTGTGCTAAATGGGTTTGAAGAGGAATAAATGGATAATCGGTGGCATTCTACTCAAAGAAGTATTCAAGAACAGATTGTTTTCATTTTTGTAGTGCTTAGGAAGTAAATAAAAAACTATTATTTTATAAACTTTAATTACTTAAAATTGACGACCTACTTTAGTCAGGTTTTATAGTAATACACTTGTTTTTTTACTTTTAAATATTTTATTACAAAACCAATTAAGCTTCCTGCTAAGAACTACCTTTGAAAACTTTTCACCTTTTGTGGTTTCCCTTCCAAAAATTCTTGTAAACTTAACTCTCTTTCATGGCAAAAACTTTTCCTGTCAACTGAGAGCAGTTTGTGTGAGTTGCTCCCACATGAGAAAGATTTCTTTTTAATGGAAATAATTGCAATTTTGTGCATAATTTATGACTGGCAGCCCACGCACACTGGCAGAAAAGAAGCGGAGCACTCATAACTCACTCAGAGCAAAAGACAAACGGATGCTTACGCTCTTTCCAGACACCAGAGGCTGGTAACATAGTTACAGAAACGGATTAGGATGAGCTAAAATGAAAACAAGGAAACATAAAAATAAAGAAATAATAATAATATTCCGCATTGATTTATATTTATTCTAAAAAAATTTTATTTTCTACAAAAACTAAATTTTTTATTTGCAATTCTTTGTGAATGTTTATTTATCCAGAATATTTGATAACAATACATTATTTTTAACAGAAACTATGTATAAGCCAAACTATTCTTGAAAATGAGTATTTTTTAGAAGGACCTACCATTGCCTTCACAAGTATTCTTTTGCTGACTTAATCATAAATCAAATCACCAAAATTTTGGGAAGCAATTTGAATATGAGTACCAATATCTTTATTGAACTAAGTGTAAATATTTTGCTGGAATTTAAGTTAATAGTGTGCTATTATTTTGACCCCTGGTGTATTTCTTTGGAGCTCTCTCTATCCCTGTGTCCTCTTGTGGCAATATGAAAATGTTGAAAAGTAATTTGTGGCACATATGTGGGTGGGATTTGAATAAAAGCCAGTTGGGCGATGGAGATGACACAGGGTGCATTGGGGGAGGTGGGGGGTAGAGGGGTGTAGTGTGTGGAGGGTGTAGAATGCAATCAACAACAATGAGAAATTACAGACACCAAAGAGTAAAAGGCAACAACAACAAAAACAAGAACATCCACAACAAATGTGTGTAAGCTGCGCGTATTTCCTGTCTGTCTCGGTGTGTGTGAATATGCAAAATGAATGAAAATGTCGGAAAGTCAAGAAAACAAGAAATATCAAAATGCAAAATGCACTTGGGGAAAGTCCATGCAGACCCATGATTTGGATTTTTACTAAAATTCTTTTGGAATCATTGTAAATGATACAATTGGGGTTTTTTAAATTTCTAACGATTTGTTTTAAAAAGTTTATTACTTAACTATTTTTTAAAATATCTAAACAAACTTAATTTGCCTTTTATTTTATTGTTTTGTTTTATTTTTAGCAAAATGTTTAATTACGTTTATTTAATTTTACTCAATTTTTAGTGATTTTGATTTAATGATAATTCAATTTGAAATTAAACATATTTAAAGACATTAATTAATAAATATCTATCTAAGATATAAATTGTTTTACAAAATAATAATTTTGCGAGTCAAATAAAGTTCGATTGTGATTTCTGCAATGCAAATGCAGCGCGTGAAATTCGTAAGAGCAAAGCCAAGGCAAAGATGTTCTCAAGAGCGACTTGACTAAAAAAAAGCGAAAAACGGGTAAAGCTCTGTTTGTTTGCTCACTGCTCTCCTCTGCGCTCTTTGTGTTTGCTGGCTCTCTTCGAAAGCATGGCTGTTTTTGTTATTGCTGGTGGTGCTGCTGCGCTGCAAGTTGCGTGTCATTGACCTTTGAAATTGCATGTTGCTGCTGCTGCTGGTGCTGCCGGCGTAGCTTATGTATGGTGCTGCGCTCCTCTGCCTCTGCGCCATTCTACGCTACTTCGCGTTGGAAGTGCCACATGAGGCAGCCTGCTGTCTGGTCGTGCTCACGTGCGTCCTTTCTCTGTCGTTTCTGCCTCTGCTGCTCTCGCTCTCGCGTGGGCTTGTTGTTTGTGCGAATTATATTAAGAAAGCAGCTCGCAAAAAAAACTCGTACTTCTCCGCTGCTTCCTCTTCTTCTGCTGCTTATCTTCCGCCTTCTCCATTGTTGTTATTGTTGTTGTGGCTCCTGAAAGTTATTTCAATATCTTCGACGGTTTCTTTCCCTTCTCTCCCCCTTTCTCCCGTTGCCAGAAATCGGAAGAAGGTTTTTCCTCGGCTCATTTTAATGAATGTCTTTGCGTATATCTGGACACTCTGTGGGTTTGATACAAGATTATAAATATTAAAATAAATAACTAAACAAGATATGAAACTCTCAAGCGTAACCACTAGAACTCCCAACTAGGAAAAAAATGTACAATTTCAAAACTTTACTTAATTGAATTTTTATCAAGATTACAAATTCTTAAACTGATCCGAAAATTCTCAAAATATTGATACTTGAAGTATGTGAAAACTTAACTAAAATTAATGCAGATCAAATTTTTACAGCGTTTTTTTGAGTCGCTGGGGCGACTATTTCGCGAAAAAATTTCAAACATGACAAAAAATACGAGAAGGGAGAAGCGATTGTCTTGCCTCAACATCTCAGGGAACTCAGAAGAGTTCCAGAGGCTCTGAGCTTGCAGAGTTTCCTCCTCCGAGTTCAATGAACGACTTCGCCAGACATAAAGCAAACGCAAACTCAATAAGCGAACGCGGCGAGCAAATAAACAGCAGCCAATAAGAGATACGGACTGTGCAGATACAAATCGCCACTGAAGATACTCTTTTTTCCAAATCCCAAGGATCTGGAAATAAAAAAAAAAAAAAAAAATGAGGAACAGGTTGAGAGGGTCCAGGTTCCAGGGTTCGGCTTCAGGTACAGAACGATCGATTAATTTAGATCGAGTTGCTTTACGGCTCTAATATTATGTGTTATGACTTCTTGAAGTTATTAGGTTTAGTTTTATAATTTTGCTCGATAATTATGGATGCTTTATATTTTATTTCTTAATTTTTTAATTTGATAACATAAATATTTCTATACTGTAAAAGAAAAGCACAAAAATTCCATAAATCACCAGAAATTCTTAAAATGCCTTGAAATATGGTGTTAATAGAAGGAATATTAATATTTAAAGGTACGCTTCTTATTTTTTGTAGTTATAGATCTGCCCCATAAAAGCTTTAGAGTGCACTCCCGTAATCCCCAAAACAAAAATGCGAGAATAAAATCACAAGATTCTCTTTCGCGTCATCTGCCAGATGATTTAATTGCTTGGCGGCCGGGGCGACAAATAAATAATAATATTGCACAATCTCGCCGCTGAGCTACCAACAAAGGAGAGGCCAGGACAGGCGAAGGCAGTCAAAACAAGGCAAGTGACTTTGGCTTAGGCGAGGAAAAAAAATATACGAAAAAAGGGAAATAAAAGAAAAGAGAACTGAGCCAGACCAAGACCCAGACTCGGCCATAAAAAGGAGCAGTCAATGTACCCAAAAACACAAAAAAGAACAGCACTGAGAACACAGAGGCACAAAGAGAGCGAGGGAAAGAACGGAGTCAAGCTAAGCGAAGTAAAAAGGAACTGTAGCATGACGCGGCAGAAAGAATAATAGCAACAACCACAACAGAGGCAGCCATGACCCACACCAACAAACAGGAAGAGCGAAGCGAGGAGAATGCCAAAACAACACAGCTTTTGCCCAAAATGAAGCGGCAACCGTAATAAAAATGCATGCGGGAGCGAGGGGTGGGCGTGCAAAACGAGTGTGCATAGAGAGCAAGCATTTACTCGCTTCAACGCCAAATTTCAATTACAATTACCAACACGAGTAAGTGCGATGGAGACAGCAATAGAGAGGGGAGCAAGAAAAACTAGGAAGTTTACAACACGGGACAGATAGTGGAAGCAAAGGAAAAGGGAATGCACAGAAGAAATGCTGTTTTTATAATAGCAACTCGTAAAGTACAAGCAAAAAGCCAAGCCAGAAAGTATGCAATGATTTGCACTTATTCGGATTTGTTTTTTTTCTAAAATTTCTAAGTTTGGATTTTACTATAATTAAAACCATTATAACTAAGGTACACAAAGTTCTAAAATGGTTCATTTGTTACTATATAATATAATTTGTTTATTAAATAACATTGAAAATATTAATACTTTTTCTTTTGTTGCAAATAAATATTTTTAATTTTATTTATTACAAACATTTCAATTGATCATATGATAGTGATATACTTTTTCGTTCTCTGTACACACTGATGAGGGAGCGACCGAAAGGGTTCTTGGGCGGGAGGTGATCAATGTGAATGAAGCATAAACGAAGTGAACGGAATCGAATGGAGATGGATATGGGATATTGGAGAGGAGACCTATGGAGACTCGCTCTCTTTCTTCTTGTTGTTGGGACCATCGTGTATGGCCATTAAAAATGGCTGCTAACATGGCTGCGAACAACACTCGCACTCGTACTCGCGCACACACTCACAAAAAGAAGAGCAACAGACACTGCAGAAGGAGACACATAACACACACAGGCATCAGCAACTCCATTTAAATCGGAGCAGCTCCACGAATGAAGTTGCAAAACAGAACGCCCAAAGGTTAATCAACTCTGCAACTCTGGCACTCGCCAAAACTCTCCCATCTGCAATAGGGTTGTCGCTGCCTCGCTGCCACTGCCACCGTGCAGCGCAACTCCACATTTTGTTGTTGTCTGTGGCACGAAACGGGAAGCCACAGCGAAGGAGTACAGTGGAACAGCCAGGCGAAGGCCAAGCAGCAGCGTCTAATTGAATTGGATGGATGTTGTTGACTCTGCTTCACGCTCTTCTCTTCTCCACTCCATCCCTTGCCACCCCTCTGTTATCTATGCTCCCATGGCAATGGCATTGAGGGAGAATCAACAAAAGCCACGAGCAGAGCACTCTCTTTAAAGAGAGCGTTAAAAGAGTTAGAAGAGCCAAAGAGTGCGGTCTATTGCATAATTTTGTGCAATCTGCATACGAGTAGGTGCCCTTTTTACATGTGTGTGTGGCATTGGTTTTGACTGCGTGCCTGTGTGTGTGTTGGGATTTGGCCTTGGTTTTTTGCCAAGCTTCAAGTTACCATTAATCGGAAAATTGTTTAATGACACAAGATGCATTTCAACTATTGCGCAGATCAGGAAAGTCAATTGATTAAAAACGGGGGAACAAGGTGGAAATATTTGTAAAACTGTTAAAACCATACTTAAATTTATTTAACCTTATTTTTCCTTAACTTTTTATTCATGTGAAAACTCTTGTTATTATACATTTTTTTTTAAATTTCTTCATTATTTAATTGGTATTATATACTTACCGAGTTTCCCTTCAATAATTTCCACCAATCACTGCAAATTACCATTGAAATGTCGCAGTTTTAATTCAATTTTGTGCTGCCAGCGATAAATGAAAATTAATGGCAAAAATGCCATTTGACAAGGCGCGCTCGCTGGCAGAGAGTGAAGGAAAAGCAAACAGTTTCCAGATGATTGCATCCTGCCGACTGGACAGGATTGAAAATCAACATGCATATACTTTTTTTGTGATTAATGAGCCAGGACCAAGGGCCACGCTGCGTATACGCAACGTCTCTCATAAATAATGGAGTTTTAATGAAATTGCAGCACAACAAATTAAATACTTGCAACGGGATGAGTAATATACGTATATGTATTATAAAGTGAATTTAATTAGTTTATTTTAAGCTGAGATAGTTAAGAAAACAAGGCGGATTTCATACGCGTGGTATGAGTGATATTTTAGACACATTAATCAAAATCTTTGTTGGAATTTAAATATTGTAGAAGTAAAAAGCACAGTCATTGAGAGTTTTCTGATAGAATTTCTGCCTGCTCAATCAAATTTAAAGCAAATTTACACAAGTTCGCTTATTATATATTAATACAAATATTTTATAATCCTCGAAAAAGTTAAATTCTAAAATATAGTTATGCATTTTCTCTGTGTGAACTAAATTGTTATTTCTATGAAGCTGAGAAAGTAAACAAAAAGAGAGGATTCCCCGACAGCCAAAGAGAACCATCGAAGAGAAACCGAACGGGGTTTGCAAAAAAAAGAAAAAGGGGAAAAAGAATGCAAAAATATTTGCAGCGCCGTGTTACCGGTTTTTATGGTAGGAAGGAAACCCGCTCTCGCAGCGCATTAGTGTGTGCAGTGTTTGTGTGTGTGTGTGTTTGGCGTGTGTTGTGTGAGTGACGACGGTGGCAGCGTCTGTCTGTTGTTGAGGCAGGTCCTGGCCGGAATACGCGAAAATAGGTACAGCCAACGAACTGCTGCGCTCCAGACGACGACCGACGACGGCTGTCTACCACAGAGCGAGCGGCGGGCAGGCAGCAGCAGCTCCTTCCTTTTAGCTGCAAAAACATGTGGCAGCACCAATGGGTGAAGACGCAGCAGTACCAGCACCAGCACCAGTACCAGCACCAGCGCCATCATATACCATACATATAGCATGCTGCAACATGGGAACCGAACTCGCAGGCACACATATAGCCAAAACACTCGATAGATACAGCCGCCGTCGCAGTCGCCGCTCTGCTCTGCTCTGCCCACAGCTAGCTTTGGCCATGGCTTCAGGTTCGGCTTCAGCCTCAGTTTCGCTTCTGAGCTTCAGCTGCAGCAACCGCTTGCCACATAAATACATCCTGTATACACTATGTACTCCGGTCTATATAGCTGCTTTTTATTTTTCGGCGATTCCGCCTTCACCTTCGCGAAAAAAAAGGCAAAAGATGAATATGTAATGCAATTTCTCCCAGCGTTCTGGATTTCCTTTGTTGCAAATTCAATCTGCAGCGGCAGCGATCGGCTTACGTGGCCAGAGGCAATGGGCAGAGAATCCATCGAGGATTAGGCCAAGTCAAGTGGAATTGTCTCTGGCCACAAAGGGAGCAGGGGCCATAAACGTGCAGTTTTGCCAAATGTGTAATCCAAATCCAAATATTTAATCAAAAAAGCATTTCTAAACAAATCGATTGAGGATGTTGGTTGAGAGTCAAGTGGAAGCAGAAAATAATACAGGAAAATGCATAAAAATATTTCATCAAATCAAATTCGAGGACTTTGAGGATTTATATTGCTTTCCGGCCAAAGCTTCAAATCATATCAATATAAAGTAGCAAAAAGTATACAGTTTAAAAGAGGCAATCAAATATTAAATAAACTGAAAGCTAAACTGTGGAAGAAATAACAAATGAATTGTGAACTAATGAAGCCAAACTTGATCATAATAGTTAAATGTTAACTACAAATGTTCCAGTAAATATATAGGGATAGAAGTTCCCATAAATTAACAATTAATATTTATTTAATGTGTCGACAAAGTGCAGTGAACTAATCAGTATTAATATTGATATTTCCTAATGCAAACTAAATACTTATTAAGTGAAATTTAAAGTTAAGTAAACCAAAAAGTTTCTTATTGTATTGTATTGCATTTTAATAGAAGGATTAAATAAAAATTATATGCTTAGAATATATTTCCTACAAATTAATTAAGTTAAGTTAATGTTGCCTTTATTTAACAAAATATAAATGGCAAAAACCTTTATTAAAACTTATATTTTCTCTTCCTTGCAGATATGTTACAAGGCTACCGCGATGACTAGGAGGAAGAAACCGTAATTGTTATAAGTAACAATCATTTTCAACAGTATTTATAAACCAATAAAAAATAATACAAATATTAACATTACTTCTTTATCCACCAGATAAAATCCTTGGATTCTACCCAATAAAACAACATCAAATAATCGTAAATATAAATCGAAATAAAATGCAAAGCAATTTGGAATACATTGTGAAACTATTGCAGAGATGACTCAGACGAGGTCCTGGAGTCACTCCTTTCATTCCGCTGGAATTTCACAACTTCACGGAAATGGATTAAACGCGTTATTCCCTCACCGCCAGATGGGGTTGCTTTTTTCTACTTCTACGACTGCCCCGAGGCGAATGCAACTCCTGCAACGACTTCTAATCCAACACAAGAGAGAAATGGTGCATACTCACATATGGACCATTAACAGAAACCCGTAAATCCGAACTTGTGCTGTTTTATATCTGTTACAAGACCGGCATTATGGGAGTCTGTCAATGCAAACAACTGGTTTTTGGCAACAAAATCAAAACTGACAAATTCGAAAGCACATAATAATGGAGGAAATGAATAATAATAAAGCAATACAAGTAGAAGTTATAAGTTTATTAAATAAAACAGAGCACTTAAACCGTAATGAACTTAATTCTGCATAAATAACAATAACAGTTAAAAAATAACAATTTAATTCTTCAGAAATAACAAAAGCTTAACAAAGATTTCAAATCAATGAACGAATCGAAGAGACTTGTTTTTTAAAAAGTTATTAATTTAAATCAATTACATAATAAACACATAATACGGCGTTTAAAAATTAAAAACTCCTTAAACAAAGAAACAGCTCTTCTCTAAGATGCATTTAATATAAACCATAAAAGTTAAAACATATAAATTAAAGGTATAATTTTACATAAATATGTGTTTAATTAAATTAGTAACCATCTTATAACCCTTCTTATTTGCTTCATATCTAAGTAAAAAAAACTAAGTTATTGTATATTTTGAATTAAAGATAATTGCTATTACCATTTTGTATAATTTTCCCCCATTATTATTCTTTTTGTTTGTCAAATACTTGTATATTTTTGTTTAACCTAAAACGAAACCAAAACCGAAACACACAAAGTAAAAGCCAACCCGAACGATCCTTTAATTTACCAAACAATCCAACCAGCAAAAGGGACCAAACCAAGGACCTTTTTCTCTCTGGCAAATTGAGGTAGTAGGTTGTATAGTAGTAACTACAAATCATACTATACAATGTGCTAGCTTTCTTTGCTTGACTACAAGCCGCAATTTAATTCAAGAAACTACCAAAACCACAGCCAGAAAATTGTGAAAAATTACAAAAATGAAAGAAAAAGAAAGAAAAGTGAGCCCTCGACTACGTATATATGTAAATGTATTGGCATTGTTAGTGACATGTGCAAATGTTTGTATGGCTGATTCCCTGAGACCCTAACTTGTGACTTTTAATACCAGTTTCACAAGTTTTGATCTCCGGTATTGGACGCAAACTTGCTGATGTTAGCAAAAAAATAATAAAAAGAAAGAGCTGCAAGAGGGCAAGTACTATATCGGAAATATGCATACCGAGAAGGTAAAGGTCGGCATTCTTCAACCATTACTATTTACATTTATTGAGTTTCAAGTTTCTTCAACAGAAAATGCAGCAGTTCTGGTTTTATGGACAAGGCTTTGTCGACTTCATTGCTTACCTCTTGGATTGTATTTGCATTGCAGACCTTTATGCACTGGAATAGCCCGGAATAATTATTTCGTTTAGTGTATAAGAAGTATATATATTTAAGTTTATTGTATTTTTATTATATTTTATTTTATTGTTTTTAATTTTAATGTATTTTATGTATGGAAACAACTACTTAGTATCATAAAGCCCAGGTATGACGTATCTGTGTAAAAGAGAGAATAACCATCTAGAATTACAGAAGCTATGACATCATAATACTCTGAGAATGTAGAGTCTTAGTAATCAAAAAACAAGAAAGGAATCTAACTTCGAGAAGTGTTAGTGTGTATATCCTTGCCTAGAATTAAAAATCAATCACAGCTGAGCTTAAAATTTAGTAAATTTTCATTCGGTTATCCATTAGGTGTGGTTAACCATTAGGTTAATTAAATTTTAAAATTTTAAATTGAACATTTTTGTGAATTTCACAATTTTAATGATGTATGCAACTCCTTACAAAATGTTGAAAAATGTATCGTTTTTTTCTAGCATACATGTCTGGATCGACTCTGCTGTTGATGCTGATCCAGAAGGTATATAGCTTATAGGGAATTATAGAATTACTTCTTAACTGTTTTTTAACTACTGAAAAAATCTAAAATACGTTGCAAGATTATGACTTATCGGATATATAATAGCACACATTATTAGGTTTAAAATTCCAAAACTAAACATGAAATGTTATTTCCCAGTGTCCTTCCACCCCTTCCTATAATAAATAACTCCATTAAGTTTATTATTTTTCTTACTTGCCAATCTTTATTGCAAACCACAATAAACTATACACGATTTCGGTTGAATTTAAACTATAAACTACAACTAAGTTCTAGAGATACATGCTTTGTGAATAAATCTATAAAAGTATGAACAATTCAATTGTCAAAGGAGAGAGTACAAAATATATATGCATATACAATCTAAAGATGGGGCTGTATAGGCCGATGGATTATGCTGTTCCCTCACTGATGCGTGCACTTGTTGTCCTTGGACTTCTTCTTACGATCCTCACTTGAATTTGATCGTCGCGTACCCTGAATTGGCATGTAAGGCGGCGTGGGGCTGGCACTTTGATCTGCGCAAGGGATATAGAAAGGTTAATATATAGCGAGGCACTTCCGGGAGCAGCTTTAAATACATATATACCAAAATTGCCGCCGGACTTGGAGTATTTCATGTGCGGCGAGATGTCCTGGCCGCTGTGATGGGAGCTGTCGTGGGAGCCGGCCTCGGAACCATAGTGTTCCGATCTGTGTGGCATTTTGGAAGATATATATAGTTAGTTCATGATGAGATGATGATGATTTAAGCCCACCTTGTCATGGAATTGTGGGCTTGCAGCTGCTGCACTGCCTCCGCGGCCATGTGCAGCGAGACGGGCCTCTGTCCCGGCCTGCAACTGTCCACCGGCAGTGTGTAGATGTCATCCTCGCCCCGCACAGGGGCCATGTTCAGGCTCCTCTGCTGCTGCTGCTGCTGTCTCTGCATGGAGCTGTGATTGGATCCGCCATCTCGGGTGAGGCTTCCATTGGTCAAGGGACCGTTGTGCGGCCTCTGTTCGCGACTGTTGTTGAGCACATCGATGGGATTCGAGTAGGCCTCTACGTCAATGTCTGCGTTCTGCGAGTGATTGGAAAGACAATCCTGGGGCAGGGCCATCAGTGGGCCGCAGTGGGAGTTGGTGCCACACAGCAGGCTGCCATTGGCAGCGGCGGCGGCCCCCTTCTGCTGCGATTTTCGCAGACGAGCTTTTTCCTTGGCCCGCTTGGCTTTGGCTTTCTCCTGCAAAGATTTCGATTTAAACTTAAATATTCTCTGTGGTTCGCTTGCAGAGCTGCTTACCCTATCCTGTAGCATTTTGGCCAGTTCCTTGTCCTGGGCCTCAATGGCCAGCATGCGATCTCTGTGCTCTTGCCGGACACAGTCCTTGGACTCGATGGCCTGCAGTCTCCTTGCCAGCAACTGCAAGGAAATGAAAACACACATGTTAAGCTAAGTAAGTAACTAAGGGTCCCTGTAAAGTAAAGTATTTTGTAGTCACCGCATCTTTCTGCTCCTGCTTGAGCTTCTTGCTCATCTCCTGGATCTCCTCCAGCGGCAGTCCGATCTCCCTCAGACTGGCATAGTCGCAGGGATCCACATAGAGCTCAATGTCATCGGCATGCTGCTGCATGTGTCGCTCCGCGGCCTTGGCTGATCCCGATCCCGATCCCGATGCCGAAACCAATCCGAAATTCCCCACCAGCTGGTCGTACTTCTCCGGCGATAGTTTCTGAAATTTCGGTTCGGTTCTTAGCAGGTTTTCATGGGAGGGAGAGCGCTGTTTCTGGAGTGACGATGACGATGACGACGAGGCGGATGCCTTGGCAGCTGCATCGACAACGCTAGCCGATGTTGCTGCTGCTGGCGGCGGGACAACGGCAATGTTGTAGTCGCGTATGCTGTCAGCAACATCGGCATAGTCCACCACCTCGTCGATGTGCTGTTTCTGCTGTGTGTTGTTGTGCTGTGCAGCTGTGTTAGGTGTGCTAGCTGATGATGGAGTTGTAGTTGTGGAGTGTGTGCCAGCAGGGCGACGTGCCGGCGATGATGATGGATGTAGCTGCTGCTGCTGCTGCTGTGCCTGATGAGGAACGTGACGATGTGAGTGCGCAGAAGGGAATATTTATATGTTATGAGGATCACAATTAATTATTTTTGTACAGGAAAATAAAAATGTTATGTTAGAAAGTACAATACATCGATTGTGGATAACTAATTTGATATTTTTGGGAATAAAAGGAGGAGAATGCACTGTTGAATCGGTATTTAGTAAGCATTGTTAGCGAGGAAATGCATGAATCGTATTTTTGAATATTTTAAAGTATTTGTTTTCGAAACAATATCGTAAAGAGATTCAAGATTTGAAATAATAATACCTAAAAGGAAATATTAACTTGTAATTATTTAAAACGGTTAACTTTTTCTAATAATAGTAACTAGATATGAAGTTCAAAGCATTACTGTTGCTGTTTACTTCATATCTGGTAACTATTAATATATATATAAAACTGCAAGTTTTAAAATGAATTGGAATGGAATATAAAATTATCGATCTCATAAAAATGAAAGTTACAATTGGCTGGTTTATGATTCGTTAATGTTTTTTGTCTACATCGATGCTTTAGCTTTATGATATAAATATGTAGGTATAGATATAGATATATACGTAGATATAGATACGATTGATCAATGTTCTGTTTGATATATCGAATCAATTAAAATAAATTATTCGGATACATGTTCGTTTTTCAACATAATCGATATTTAACGTTAATAGGATATTTTTAATCAAGTTTCCTTACAAAAGACTACGATACTTTTGATACTTAAACGTTATTATTGTTTATCAAATTTTGTTACAAAAGATTTTACGATACTTTCGATACTTTAACGTTAATACGATATTTCTCGATCAAAATTCCATATAAAAGACTACGATACTTTCGATGTGATATTGAGTAAGATATTTGTGTCGATATAGGCTTCTTTCTGATATATACACATATGTACACCCTAGTTGGCACTCACCAACAGGGAATGGTGTGCCTGTGCGGTTCTACTGCTACTGGAAGTGCTGGTGCTGGTGGTCGGTGTGGCTGCTGTCGCTGGCAGGTCAACGATATTTGGTATTAGCGATAATCCTACATAGTTGTCTGTTTGTGAGAAGTGTTGACTGTGGCTGTGACTGTGACTGTGCTGGTGGTTATATCTGGCCTGCTGCGAGGTGCTTGGTTGTGGGAGTTGATGCTGCGGCTGCTGCTGCTGCTGCTGCTGCTGGTGTATACTTGCTTTGGCAGGACGGGGCGGCGGACGGCTCTTGTCGCGTGTGGCTGGCGGCGGTACAGGTGGCAGATTCACATAGATTTCCTGTTATTAAAATGGAACTGCTTAGGGAATATATTATCTTAGAGGAACATGGGCACTCACCTGCATTTGCTTGGCTATCAGCTCGCTCTGCTGCAGCTCCTTCTGCTGTTGCTCCTGCAGATCGCGCTCCAGCTTGTCAGCTATTTCTTTGGCCACTCGCTTGTCATGCTCCTCCCTGTGGAGATTTTATTGTGATTAATTTGTATTAAAAAGGTGTAAATAGCAGCAGCATGACTCTCTAAATATTAAAAAAAAAATCATTAACAAGAGAATGTTAAGAGAACAATGGAACAAATACACAATGATTCAACTCGAAAAGAGACAGGTAATTAGAAGTGTCAAACTATTTAAGGACTAAAAATGATTAGGAATTGTAAAGTCAAAGGTTAAGAAGCAGTAAATAGGAAATCTATAGATGAAAACTCGATTCAAATTTTCTTTAGGTTAATGAATAATAATTTGGTTTATCTGTAAATGCATTTCTTCTTGAAAATTCCTTTTTAAATTCCCAAGACTATCCCGTATTTTATTTCAATTAATTTTAAATTTAAACTCACTGCTCTGTAAGGCGTCTCCTGTAGGCATCCACTCGTCGCTGGGCCTGCTCCTTCTCCTTGATCTGCTCGTGCAGGGCGGTGGGAAAATCCTCCCGAACCACTGCGTTTCTGTATCGATTTCCCTTGTAGAAGTCGTTAACTGAAGGGGAAATAAATTTTAATTAGTAACTCATTCCCATTTATTTTCTACTTTACGCAATACTCACTCTCCTGGGACTGGAGCTTATAGGCCAGGGCGCCATCCTCACGCACGAGCCACTCCTTGCACACTGCAATGCGGAAGCAATAGGGAAAAGTATTAAGTAAGACTGGAATCACCTTTTTATGGCCAGGTAATTATGTGCCGGAGTACGAGTATCTAATGACAAGTGATATTTAATGCCAGCCTCTTCTCCGGTTACCCGCTCTCGGATCTCTAATGATGCCCCGCAAGATCGTTAAAATCGGTTGTGCTCCACTTGATGCCCCCGATGATGTGGAGATGATGATGATGAGTCACCTTTCTACTGTGTATTGGGGACAGAACCAAGCTTCGGACAAAGGAATTCCATTGGAGATGTAATCCCCGAGGAGGAGGAGGAGTCGAAGGGAGTGGGAGTCCCATTTTGATCGATTTAACCGAGCATAGAGCGATCCCACTCGCTGATAAGCGAAAGCGTGGTAAAGAGACTTCCCCTTAATTTCATGTGTGTAGAATTTCATTTGGGCTTCGCTTTGAGTTATTTATATGTTTGTAGATTCCCTTTCCCTGACTTTAATTCGTTCGTGTGCCCATGTGTTTACACGGAGAGAAAATGGAGGTCTTGGCCACAAAGAATTGCAGAAAATGCAGCAGTAAGGACAGCAGAACTAGATAAAACATAGACTAGATACTAGATACTAGTCTACATCGATTATGTATCTTATTAACTTAAAAATTATATATGGGCTGTAAATACCGAAGCTATACTATAAGAAAAAGGCAACTATAAATAACACAAAATTTATAGGATAATTAAAATCCAAAATTTTGATAACAGAGCTTTCTTTTCAATGTAACCCCGTTTATCTCTATATTCACCCTTATACCTGGGATCATAACAGCTAAGAGCTACCCAAATGTATGACTTTTTAGATCTAAAGCCAAATAATTTAACTACAATAATAATTAAATATTGAACAAATATATCCCCCTATATTCTCAGTGTTCAAATGCACGATCCACGCAATTGGAAATGTCTGTGTTGTCTGGTTCTCTGGGTCTGCGGTCTGCGAGTTGCTGTCATTTATCATTTCATTTCGTTTGGGGAGTCCGCCGAGCAGCGACGCCTCTCAGTCACTGTCACCGGAAAGTGGAAGTGGATGTGTGGCCAAGTGGGAAAGTGGTGGCTCCCAGTGGCATCTCAAGTGCGTCTTGTTATCGGGATTGATAGCTCATATCTAGGTATCTAGGTGTATCTCTATGAAAGCGGTTTTTGATTGACAATGACAGAGAACGATATTATGGTTAATGGGGAAAGTTTTGACTAATTGGTTATTTGAGGAAAGTGGATGTATTTGTTAAATGTGGCTATTAATTTTCCAGATATATAAGATATATATTTTAAGACATTTTCAACAATTAACTAGTAGCTTATTATGTTTCTAAAGAATGTCAATACTTGAATAAATTTTTTAAATGTTGTCTAGTATTTGATTATAGGCTACAAGACATCATAAACCTTTTGACTCTAATTATTAGTTATTTTCTCAGCAGTACCATCCCTCGTTATCGCTCCAAAACATTATTTTAATCGCTATTTCCCCTGACTTGCCCCCTATTAACATAATTTCCTTATCTGAACACTCGGGATCTACCCCAAAGTCCGCTTAATTTAAAGGTTCTTTGACTCGACAGCTGTCAACGGGCAATTAGCTGAACTCTGACCATAGATTTTCTAGTGCAATTAGAGAGCTTGCAGGCTGAAAATGAATTATTATGGGTCAGGAACCTCTCTCCCCCTCCCTCTCGGTTAATGCACTTAATTAAGTGCAATTCTTAAAAGAAATTGCAGTGGTGTTGCTCTTGGGGCGTCGAACTGGCAGACATAATCAATTTAGTTGTTTCTGATTTCTGACTGCACATAGACACTGCACTAAGAGGGTTCTATATATATATATATATATATATATATATATATATAAGCATGGGCATGAGGTATAAAAAAACTATATGTTGTGCCGCTGCATAAACTAAAACACAAAGTACTCTCATACTTTTTTGCCTGCTCGCACTTTTTCTTGGTTCGCTGTTCGGTTTTCGCGTTGAGTTCTTGTGTTGAGTGGTTCGGCCTGATTGCTCAGCTCAGGTTGCTTACCCCTCTTAGCCCCTTGAAAACCTCCCTCCAGAGGCGGCAACACCACGTTCATACCCTGGAAGATTGCGGTAATTCTAAACCAAGATTTGTGCAAAAAAAGAGTAAATGCGAGTAGCTACGAGTATATATGGTAAGATACATTGGTAAGATGCAATCTTAATATGATCTTGCTGACCTGGCATCATTTTTTTGTTGGTTGAAGATTGTTTCGGTTTTTTTAGACTATTAAGAAATATTTTGTTAGAAACAATATAAAAATGGGCAGTAAAAACTATCTAGTTTTTGCTTTAGATTTATTTCTTAGATTTATTAAATATTTCCAGAAGATTGTAGTTTTAGGTAAATTTATTTACAAAGTTAAGCTGATGAGTATTGTATTATTATTGATTGTAAACAGTTTAAAAAGCTTTTATATTTCTGAATGTTTACATATAAATGGAAATGTATCATATATATATATAACTAAGGATTATTTGGGAACAATAACAAGTAACCGTTTTTGAATAAAGTTAATCACTTTGTGCGATTTATTTTCTCCACAAAACTTCTTCAGAAAAGGGTATGCAAGTGGTTTAGTTTCAAAACCAAGACAACCTTTTGTTTTCTTGGTATATTTTTTGTGCATTCAGCATATTACTTACAAAGTCTCCGCACTTGCTAGTACACATATATGTTGTATATAATTTTTTCCTGCTGTTCTTACGTCTCTGCGCTTTTGCTTTATAATTCTCCGGGCAAGCGCGGCTTTTTATTATGCACAACGGGAAACGGGGCAAAAATACAAAAACAAATTATATGGCAAAAAAAAAAAAAAATTAAAAAACAAAATAAGCGAGGAAAAACCTGTGCTGGAATTGACTTACTGTACGCTGGCCGTTAAATAATGCTTGGTTTTTCGTTTTCTAGCAAAGGAAATGGCCGAGGCATAAAAATTGTGCACAAGACTAGAAAAATTATGGTCGTGTCACTTGAATTCGCAGTCGCACGACAAATTTGACTTGGAATTCTTCTCGATTTCCTGTGACAGCTGAGTTATTGCGGCTCTCCATATGGAAATGCGAACGGGTTTTGGCCAAAATAACAAAACACAAAGAGAACTGTTAACCTTTTGCAGCCGAAAACAAAATAAATTGGGCGGAGTGCAATGTGGGTCACACTCGAAACAGCATTTTATTGACTTGACCAAAATAAAAATACAAATAAAACAAAACACGGGTTGGTAAGTAAGTCAGCGATGATTCACAGGCCTTGGGTTTCTACAGAATTCTTTTTAAACCAAGAAGAGAGTGCAGGTGCGAGGCATTTTCGGGGGAAATCAGCTGAGCGATGGTGGATTGAAAGTTAAGATGAAATTCATTATTTTTTAAAGTATTAAACTCGATCTCAAGCTAACACTTTTAGACTTGATCTTAGACTTTTATTTTCAAGTAACGAGCTGCAGCTGTTGATTGTTCTCCCACCACCGAAACCCCTTTTCTGCTCTTAATTTCCGAGGCGCGGAAACAATTGTTTGGCTTTTTGTGGCGGCGCCTTCAATTTGGCCTAAACAGTTTAGTGTTTGGCAACCTTAACCAATTTCACCTGCCACTTTCAATTAACCTTGCCGGTCCATGTCGATTTACAGTTCACATAACGCCAAAGTCTGGGGCTCATTCCGCCCTTTCTGGCTGGGCACTTGCAGGGCTTCGCCGCATTTTACTTGGCCATTTCTTCTGCCACATTTCTCCCCCAAATCGAAGCCCGATTCCTAGCCCGATTCATGCCGCCAAGTTCAGGTTGGCTCTCTGAGCACGCATGAATGGCGCGTTCCTCCGCCGATCGCGTGAAGAGTTACACAACCCGAATGTTAATACAAACTCGTAATTATGCATAAAAACTGAAAAAAATACCATACGATGGAAAGCCAAAATTAGAAAGCAGTTTGACGGGAAAATTTATGAGCGAGCTGGAAAATGCTGCAGTGTGTGTGTGTGTGTGTGTCTGTTTTTCCTGGGGAAAAATGCTGTTGACGCTGTGTTGACGACTTGCAGTTGCAACAAGCGGCAAGCAGCAAGCAGCGGCGCCGAAAGTGGAAAAACCTGACTCAAGGTTGTTGAACATGCCACTGCCACCGAACGAGAAATGTGGCCCGCAATGCCGACTATTTGAATGTTGCATCTGACAGATACAGATACGGATACACACACAAGCGGCAGCTGTATATTTAGCCAGCCTTACATTGACCTTAGCCATGGATGCCGTGCCCCATCGTCGCAGGGTGTCGTCTCCAAACTGTAGCTATTCCCTTTAATCGGGTATTGTAGTTTTTAAAAGGAGCTTGGTGTCAGCAGCCGAGAATTTAGCCAAAATTCTTTCTCCTAAAGCTATTTAAATAAAATTTCAAACGAAGTTGGGGGCACGTAGTCGAAAAATAAAAAAACAGTTGGCAAGTCCCTTTATTTTTCTTGTTAATTATGCATTTTTTACCTATTTTAAATAGCATTTCTAATATGAAATATGAAAAAATAGCTGTCACGGCCTTTTATAAAATTATAAATCCATTCAAATTAATCTTTTGCTTATTTCAAATAATCAGAGTTTGCTTCTCCTTTTAAAGAATTTATTATTTTTCTTTATGCCTTTTAATAACTTAAAAACTTGGATAATTTCATGAAGCCCACTTTTGTTTATTATTTAGTTTCATTTATAATTGCTTTACAGCATTTCTTTCATTAAATTGCATCGTCTTGGAGAGGTTCTTTGGTGTGGCTAAATGCAAGTGCACTCATTCTGCACACAACTCGGCTGATTATTTGGGGCAGCATTTACTTGACGCCCCGTGGCAGCAGCAGCACTCCTTGTTCTGAAGATCGCCCCATTATTTGGGCATCTTAAAGAGTGGTTTGTAGGCCACCGCAAGTCGGGACAAAGGAGGCCCAAAGAAAGTGTTTCAGCAATGCTGGAGTGGAGTGGGATCCGAGTTTCCTTTAAGTGATGCAGCGCCATAGAAATCCAAGTGGAGACAGGAGACAGGAGGCACTGCCACATCCTGTCTTCGTGGGGACTTGGCAAGTGAGTCATTCCAGGCATGCAGAAAAATAAGAGTTGAAGAAACCAAAGGTAGCTGAACATTGGATACCCTTTACGCTACAATATAATACTCTCCGTGTGAGAATCATTATACCCGCTGGGAGCATATAAAAATGCCGAGAAACTACATTCAAGCTGCGGCGGCTCGTCATGCAACTGCCGCTGTTTGCTGTTTCTGTTGCTGTTGCAGCAGATACATACCCCCCTTCACTTGTCAGTCACTGGCAAAAATAAAAAGGAAAATAAAATAAAGCAAAAAGAGGCCAGCAGTTGAGTGAGTTCGGAACGGAGCTGGCGATGGAAATGGTGGCTATTTCAAAACTGTAACCGAGGGGGTCCCTCGGTCTTTTGTCATGCGTGCTTGGGCGCAAATGAAGCGGCTGCTAAATCCCCCTTCGGCCAAATCCGGCAAAGCGTCAGATGGTGCCCGCTGCACGCGCTGTATCTTCAAGATACAAATGCTTTTTGCATGTGCATGTACACTGGGGAAAATATACTAACAAGACCCTGGAATAGCTAGAAAGTACATTGAAATTCTAAAAGGATTTTGTATGGATTGTTAAGCAAAAGACATAATAATCTAATTGTGTTTAGTTAAACCTTTCTTCATTGTATGTATATCAAGAATACTTTAAGAACAGCCATTGAAAGTCAGGGAATTCCTTAAATATCGGGTCTTAAATATAGTAAAATATTTGTACGAAGATATTAGAATTGCTAAGGCTTTAGTAATTAAATATTTTTAACCTTTTTCCCCCTTTTTCTAAATAAACAATTAACCTAGTATCCTAAGACACAGCCAACTATTGTTGTTTTCGCATTTTTCGCTGTGTAATCATTAAATGGAAAGTGCCCGAGGGGGCAATCATCTTTTTGCACCTCGAAAACAAAAATGAGAAGCACTGTGGCTATGTATGCAGACATTTTCCCTTTCTGCGGCGGCTTCCCTGCCACTATTATTGCTCCAAAAGCGAACTATGTATAACAGCCCGGCGTTTGTTTATTTTTCAGCTGAAAACTGAAATTTCTTCTTCGCAGTTCGGTCGTTGGTCTCAGTCTCACTCTCTGTTTTCGGTTTTGTGTTTTTGTTTTTGTTTATCGTCTCGGGGAGACTTTCAAAACCAAATTCGAGTCGGAAGCAAGCCAAAGAGGGAACTTCTGGCGATTGTGGACTGCTGCCAGTTGAGAAAGTTTTTGGTGCCGGTCGTCTTCGGTCTTCTGTCTACTTTTGGGCAATCTTCTTCATTAGCATAACAGCAAAGACAGCGAAAAAGATACATAGTATCTGTGGCACAACAGTCACTTCATTGTCACCGCATACGGATTTCAATTAATTGGAATTGAATAAGCTTTTCAGCGAATGCTAATGAATGAGAGCTTTCCATGTTGTAACATTTTCCTATGCAAATGTCGGGATTATTACATAAGTTCAAAAACTGTAAGCGATAAGAGTTGCTGGTGTTTCTTTCCTGTCGACTTTGTTTACAACTGACTCGACATAAGTATGGCTGGCTTTCATTTGAACTTCAAGGCAGGCAGATACACGAGAAGTTCTAGGAAATTGAATGTTTGTTTTGGCTGATGTTGGCATTCAAAGATATCGGATCGTTGGACTGAATGGAGGTGTGGAGAATGCAGGAAATCTGTTTGTGAAAAAGTTCTTGAAACGAAATCGGAGGAGGTTAGGAAAGAGCATACCAATTTTGAAAACTTATTCTTGGAAAAATCTAACAACTCATATTTATATTATAATGGAGCCAAGATTAAGGTTTGCATATTTAGATGTACATTAATTTTTAGTTAACAATTATCATGGAGTATTTTTGTACTATTTGTCTATCTTGTGCAAATAAAATTTGTATATTATTCAAATAAAATTATGTATTTAAAAGATTTCAAAAGATTTTCTCAGCAGTTACCAGTTTTCCAATTCTAAAGAAATATTTCTAAGAAATTTATCATCATTAACAAGCGAATTTATTGGAGAACTAAAGAAGACGATCAGCAGTTAAAGATTGTCAACGAATAAGCTGAATAAAACAAAAGAATTTTTGATCAATTCAATAAAAAAAGGAGCTAAGAAATAGTTTCTGGCAAGAAAACAATATTTAATTAAAAGATATAGCATCAAAATCATAAAAAAAACCTAACAAAACAAACATGGAAACAGTTGAGGAATATTTTACCAAAATTCATCGTCTGAATATATTATTTATTTTGTTTAATATAACAAAAAAATTTTTGTAGATCGAACAAAAAAATTTTTAAATAAAGAAGAATAGCTAAACCGCAAGAGCAAGGAATATTCTCAAAGGCATTCCAATTCCTCGAGAGCCTTAAATTGAGGAATTTCAGAAAAGAGAACTGATATTAATCACTTCTATGCGGTTCCCGATTGCCCCACTCGAACCCAATCAATTTCCAATTATCCACTGTTCATGTTCGGGCAATTTCAGGGCTCTGAGAGCGCTCTGAGAGCTGCCTTGGCTTACCCTCATTAACATGTCCTGATCGGGGCAGCGATTCCTTTGTGGCTGTTGGCGGAGGAGCGGCTGCAGTTGTGGTTGTGAAATTATTCATCTCGCGAGAGTGCTCTCTCCTGCTCGCTCTCTCTAGCTGTCTCCTTCGGGCTTCTTTTATTTATTTTTAAAATATTAATTTTATTCACTGTTGCTCCTTTTATGTTAGGGCCCGAAACAGGTGTTTAGATGGCCTGCTCAAGGACGCATTCCACTTGAGTGGCTTTTGTTTTTGCCTCACTTGTTGAGATGCCGAGATACAAACACGCGCAGATATTGTATCTGAACGATTTTCATTTAATTGCGTTGTCGCTCTTGAGGCGGCGGCGGCTATTTCACTTTCACACTTTTGCACACACGATAAATAATTGTTATAATTCCAGAGTTTCCATTCGGAAACACGCGCGCAACGCAACACAACGCAACGACGACAGCTGCATTTAAGCGCTTCAATTGGTTTGTATCTCGCAGATACGCTAGAAATACGTTCGAACGGCGGGCGGGAGACAGCTCATTCCACAGCGAAAGCCGCTCAGCGAATGCCACAATGAATGTGGATGGACGGATGGATGGATGTTGTTTGACTCAAAACTAGAAGCGGGCAGCGGCGGCAGCACACTGCAAGCGGCACTCGCGCTGGAACGAGATACAAAAGTATCTGAAACCGTAGCTGCAATGGAAGTGAGCATAAATACAGAGAGGAAAATAAAGCAAGAGAGAGCGGGCCTGGAAGGGCTGGAAAAAAGTGCTGCCAAGTTAAAGAAAAGTTTTAAATACAAAATATTTGTGTTTGGTTAATACAATTGGTTTTCTTGATCATTTATGTATTATTTTTAATTAGAAAAGTATTCTTGATCTATTAAAAATTAAACGTATATTTTTTAATAATTTCTTTGTGCGTATTTTAAGTTTAAAAACAATTTTTGTTAACAAATTTCAATGCTGCCCATTGACTTTGTATTAAATTTAGCCAAGACACACTCCTCACTCATTAGTTAGTTGAGCCTCGAACCCTGAGGAAACCCACTCTCAAAACTGGTTTTTGAGTCAGTAAAAATGTCCAACAAAAAAATGTTTAAAAAATAGTAACAACAACCAGAACTATTTTGCTTGTAAGAATTTATAATTCGTTCTTTGCTGGTATGAGTTTTTTTTAGCCATGACATCAAGTGTTGATATTTATTACATAAAAAAGTTGGTACATTATTTTAAGAGAAATTGTATAGTTTTTTAAAGAATATTTAGCAAGATTCTTTTGAAATTATCACTGTAATTTGATTTGGCTATTGAAAACTATGTATATACATTTTAAATCATATTAATGTTGTTTTTAATAAAATTCTTTACATCAAACTCTTAAATATTTTAAATTTACTTAATCTTGTGAATAATCTCTAAAATATTAAAAATTTCTTACCCTGTTAATTTCTTTACCTTGTTAATATTCAATTTATAATTTTTTGCTGTCCACGATTTTCTCATTAATTTATTGTTTCACGCATAATGCAAATATCACTCAAAAGTAAACAAGTGAATCGAGAAGATCTTGAATTTCCCTGATAAGCTGGCAGAAGTGTAAACAAATATTGCAGGCATCTGAGTGAGTGGAATTCGATATTCGTATTTATTTGCTGGCCAGTTTCTTGCTGATCTCCACCTTCATTAGGCGAAATGCTGCCGAGATTGGAGGAACTGAAGCCGGGTTCAAAGTATTGCGACTTTTGCGCCTTCGGGAGTTGCTTTCCACTCAAAGTAGTTACCTGCGAGACATCATAGATATACGGAGATACATTCGACGTGAAAAAAGGTAAACAAAAGTCAAGTCACACTGCCAGTGTGTGGGTTAGAGAGCTGCAGCTGTGTTGGTGCCTGAGTAATTGGTAACAGCGAGCGATCGACGCGACGAGGCATTCCGGCCAGTAACGAGTTGAATGTGGCTCAAAACGCTTCGCCAGGCACGCACATAAAGAGAGTGAAAACCGTGAAAATAATACTTTTTTTTTATCAAAAGAATACAAAATAAAATAATAACTAAAATACCAATAAAGTGATTTAACAAATCTTCTAACAAGCCCCTGTAAAAATGTATAAAAACCCCACGAGGGGCGTTGAAAATTGCAGTGAAACCTGGCCAAGATAAAACCCGTTTTGCACCAATACCAACAAAGAGACTCAGACTCCACAGAAGCCAACAATTAAAAAAAGAAGTCAGTCAGTTAGTCAGTTAGTCAGCGTCTGTGGAGCATGAATCACACACACCCTAGGGCCAGCATTTAAAAATTAATAATTGAAAGCAAAACAAAACAAAACGTTTGGCGGAGAGTGGCAAGTGTTATGCAAGCAGCGGAAATACCAGTAAATAAATAGTAAATAAATACCGAAGCTACGTCACACACATGTCCGGCAAGGAAATGCGCCCACTATCACTCTCCATTGGAGCTTCCCTGCTGCCCAGCTTCTCCCTGGTAACGGCCCTCAATAATGGCATTCCGGGGAAGAGTTGCCACGGCAAGATGTGCCATCCACTGGACGAGTACTGCTCCACGTTCCTGGAGAGCTGCGAGCCCTGCATCAATGTTTGCGATAATAAATCGCACAATTATCAGGCGGAGACCTGTGCCAAGGAATGTTCCGGTAGGTGTTACCTATTCACAGCAAGAAAACTGATATTTTTTATAAGTAGAGGCAGAAAATATTTATTTAAAATTTGTAAGGTGAAAGTTAATGTTTTAAAGGTAGAAAACAATTCGTAATCTTTCTTTGTGTGCATTTTTGATGTATTCCCAAACGATTAGATCAGCTTTTACTAAATAATCGATAGAGTAATTTGAGAAGTTTATTATAATTTCTGGTTTTTCAAGCAGCCTTCAATTGTATTGTAATTACTTGCGCTTAGCTCATCATTTGTGGGCTTTTATTAGAAAAAGGAATGCTTACTGTCTTACTATAGAAAATACATATTAAAAAAATCATTTTAAAGTATTCTGCACTTCAATGAATTGTTATCAAAGAGAACATATTAAAACCCTAATTGTTTCATCACATTTCCACATTTCTTCCTTTGTCTCTTTATCTGTAAGATACTGCTTGCAAATATTTACAGTCATAATACGTTTGTTGCGAAAAATTGCATTGTGCATTTTATGATTGTGTTGAATATGTCTCTATACATTTAATCTCCATTTTTGATGCCTTCCCCTTCCTCAGACTTCAACAGATACGAACCCCTGAAGGCGGAGATCCATGACATCCAGAGCACCCAGCACCTGATCCTGCTGCTGCTGACCATCCTGCTCGTCCTGATTGCCCTGCGCTGCCTATTTCAGTGCCTGCGCTGGACCTTCCGCCGGAGAAGCATCCAACGGATGCTGCAGCGACTGCAGGCCAAGGCATATCCGCATCCGCATGCGGCAACGGCGAACGGGAAGGATCTCAATGCCACCACCATTCAGAACCTGAATGCCATCAATCGCCATCACCACGGCAGTGACATTGAGCAGGCGCACTCGCAGATCTACAGTGTGGCAGGTAAGTGTAAGGATCCTCGCTTTGCTACCTGAATGGAGAGTAAACAGCCCACTGAATTCCGTTTTATTTCTGATTTATGGCAGGTGTCGCCGAGGGTTCGGTCCTCACCATGACGACGCCGGTGAGCACTCGCTATCCGGCGGAGAATAGCACCACGCCCACCACTATTATCTCGGAGGTGGGCTACGGATACGATAATCAAGCCATGGTCGTGACGCCGGTTTCCGAGAAGCCCGCTAACAACGCAGTCACCTCTGCAGTCGCTTTCTAAAGCCATATCGTACACTCAAAACAATCTCTTTACCTTGAAAGGGTCCAGCGAAATCAAAATGTGCATCACATTGAAACGTAGTGATATTCGTGTTAACTTTTAAACAAGATAAAGTGTATTTAAGCTAGGAGTTTCTTCCGATTCCGATCAAACTTGGTATTTCCTGGGATTTAAAATCCCATGTAAATACTTAAAGTTTCTGAAAAACATATGTCGCATCTTGAAGGTTTGGTAGGAATGGAATTCGTATTATTAATTTTTTTAAAAAATAAGTATACAAAATAATAATATACTTCTGCCTCTGTAGGCAGTTCTTAATCCCAATGCGGCCGTAAATACTTAATTACTTGACAACTGTATAAAATATGTAACTAAGTTAATATTAGTAACTGAAGTACTTCTCAGAAGGGGAATAATCTTTGTTGGGCAAAAAAGTACATATATATTTTTAAGCGAGTATGCCTATAAATACAAGTATCTTCCTTTTTTTTTTAAATATTATTATACCATAACTTTTTCTTCTGTGGCTTTCAATACTAAATACATTAAATTTGTAAGAAGTATATTTAAGTATATATGTAAAATAAATTTCTTATTTATACTAAATAATATATTTTTATTAAATGCATAAATGTGCAAAATTTTTGATTATAATGAGAAACAAAAGCAACAAAGTATCTACGTTACCCCGAGATTTGTATTACTTTGCAGATTGTAATTGGATAACTCATTATTTATCCATATATAATATATATATATAGTTATACTGAAAGCTCATATCCCAGAGTAAATGAATATATATTTAAAAACGGCGAAGTTACATATTTTTTTAATTTCCTGATGGTGATCGACCAGAATATGAAAAGACTTTGTGAAAATTTTCATTCGGCTTAGAAACTGAAGGACTTGTTTGCGTATGATCGGGCAGATCAAGAATATATATACTTGACAGAGTCGGAAAAAGTACGAACGAAAAAATTTAATTCCTCAAGCTCAAGTCGTCTCTCTAAATGTCGCTCTCTCAATATCGCTCACTCAATGTTGCTACGATTTCGCTCTAATTCGCTCCGATGTTGCTAAGCTTTCCTGCTGTTCTTTTCATCTCCTCCTCCGGATCTTTATTCTAATATGAAGTCGCTCCGAAAATGGTTGCAGAAGAAAAATGAAGAAGAAATATGTTTGTGCAATCGGTTGGAGAGTTTAAAAGTAGTTAATTAATACATAATACATGGAAAGCCGAAAAAGACAAGTGCCACAAATATAAAAATATTCCCAATGTGTTAAGTGTTAGTGTCAAATTGAATAAAAAGCAAAAACTAAATTGCCATGTGATGACCATTTGCAAAGAGACAAGCAAAAGAAGGTATGTGCTAGAAAAAACTTAAAGAACTTGAAATAAGAAAGAGAGAGGGTCAAACTGAGATTGCCTTATCTGTGCATGTGTGCGTGTGCAAATAGGAGAGCACGCCAAAATGTCAGGCTAATCTGATAGCAAAACAAATAGCGACAGAAAGACAGAGACAGATTTTCTACATTCTCTGATCGTCCCTATGGCATTTATAGTCGTCCGATTTGCATAATTTGTTGTTGTTAAAATGTTTTTGTTGTAAAAATATTGTTATTATTGTTGTTGTAGTCTAAAACGAGTCATTAAATGCTCGATGTGAAGTACTATGGGCAAAAAAGCCACAAGAGAGAGGATTTACTTTGGTGCAAGCCATTATTTTCACTCAATGCTATTATTTCCACTCATTGCTTTCACTCATTGCATCAGCTCATCTTCACTTTCTAAAAACGCGGCCTTGGCAGAATCGACTCGGCTATTAATGCGGGTCAAGAATATATTCAACTTCACTGCTTTGGAATAATAATAGAAATAATTTCCCCTAGCTTTTGTTTTTATTTTTTATCTCTATTAAATACCAATGAAACAACAAAATTCCTCTTAAAAGTATTGTCATTTATTGTAGTAAGTATTTCAGATTGGCAAACACAATGTCTCTAAGTCTAAAGTTATATTGGCTTTTTGAGTATAACTCTCGATTGCTTTTCTAATTCTAATCGTTTGTTTGTATATGACACGCCAGATATGTTTTGGATTGCAATTTTGTATATATGCATATTTATATAGTATATAGAAATATATATAAAAATGGCTTTAAGTTTTATAAAATGCTTCCACTCTCTAATCCTTAACGAATCTCATTAATCAGCCTTAAATTTAATGCTTACACTTAAATAAATAACCTACGACTAATAATTCCAATCCAATTCGAACCAATTTTGATCGCGTTTGTTTGTTTCTACAGTGAAACTTCTTGGGGGAAAATTAAAGTTCTAAGACACAAATTTGTTATTAAAAATATTTAAGAAACTTTTGAAATACATTTCCCGAAAGTTCCACTGTATTTTGATCTTCTTTTGTGTATACTTTTCTGTTTACATATTGAACTTCAAACCCAATACTGATTCCTTCGCAGCAATGGGTTCGTGGGCGGCGCCGAGGGCGGCGAACTGACCGAACCGGAGATACTCTGCGGCACCGAGGCATAGCCAGCAAAGTCGTTCGCCATGTCGCAGGACGAACTCCAGGCGTCGTGCTCCAGGTGATAGGGGTTGTAGCGCTGCGGCAGCATCATCTGTTGCGGATCACACTGATCGTCCGTCTCCTCCTCGTCGGGGTCGTAGTCGGGGAACTCGTGCTTGTACGACTCCACCGGTATGATCTTGCAGTGCGGAATATTGCTGAAGCCGGGCAACGGGGTGGAGTTTCCGGTGGGCGGCACAGAGTCCGCCTCGGAGCTGGCGTAGTGATGGCTGCCGTGGTGATGGTGCAGGTGGTGCTGCGGGCTCACGGAGGTCAGGTCCGGGGGACAGGGCAAGGCCGGCGGTTGGTCCTTCGAAATGTCCGCCTTGTGCTTCCGCAACTTGCGGATTTTCAGGATCAACAGGACGATGAGGAGGCAGATTAAAACAATGATTATGGCACACCCTATGGCCAGGTAGTTGATAGACAACCCTCCGGCATTTCCCAGGTGAACCGTCTCCGTCTCCTCGATCCTGCTTCTGTACTCTATCAAAACTGAGGCCTGTGCCGGCTGCACTGTCTTGATGAGCAGCTGATAGTCGAAGGTATCGCTATCCGGCTCGGTCTCCTCCGCCGGAGCATGGGGCACAAAGTAGACCACGCCACTGCGCAGCTCCTTGTAGGAGAATATATTCGTGGACCTCTCGTTCTGGCCATCGGATGTCAGGCCCGTGCTGCGGATTATCTTCCTGATCTGCCCCGTGGCCGGCATCTTGGTGATCACAAACTTTGGGTTGAACTTGTTGAGCTTCAGGGACAGCGGGTTATCGTTGTCCAGCGCGGGCAGGAGCTTCACCTTGCCCCCTGTGGTGGAAGTGTCGGCCTCCTTCATCACTATATCAGCGATTTGAATGACGGGCTCCACCTCCATCACCACGTCCACCTGGGCAGCATAGTTAGTTCCCGGTACATAGGCGCTCACCTGGAAGGTGTCGTTAGACCGACTAAGATCCGTCTGCATGTAGCTGATCTGCGAGGTCTCCAGCTGCTGCTGGTTGAACCTCAGCGTCGGCTGGTGCTTGAACACTATGATCCCGTACAGGGGCGAGTTGGTGACGTTGTAGGACAACCTCTCAACCTGGACATTCGTGGTGACGCCAATGTGATCCAGCTTCATTAGCGCACTGGTGGCACCCTGCTGGACCTTCACCGGCACTTGAACTGCCGCTGGATGCAGGCTAATGGGAGCTATTTTGATGGTGAATATCTCGTAGGCGGCATTCGATTGTCCGTCGGACACAGTGACGCAAAATGTGGTGGACTGTGGCGTGCCAAAGTGCACATATACGATCCGATCGTTGTTAATGTCCGCCTGTGTAAACTGATTCGAAAAGGCCAAAAGGTCCTCTATTTGTCCATCGTTCGAGATCTTTTTGAGAACTCCCAGCGTGGGCCCACTCATCACGTCGTACATGATCTCCTCGGGCGGCGTATCCGCATCTTCGGTGAGCAAATCATTCCTGGTTATGGTACGGTTCTCGCCCTCCACCACGGTCATCTGGGGCAGGTGGGTGATCAAGTGGAAGGGTTGGTCGTTGATGGGATTTATGGACACCGGTATGGTCAGGTTGCATAGGAAAATGTTACTGAAAATATTAGAACATTTTGTTATAAATTTGTCATGAATAATTTATGAGTTCTTCCTTAAATTATCTTTGTTTTTTAGTTGGATCTCAGAATTACTCACCCCTGAGTTAAATAGACCGACATTAGTATGGTGTCCTCCAAGGTATCCGAATGATCGTGTATGTAGTAAACTTTCTTGGTAAAGAAATCACTTGGGTGATACCTCTGCATATTCCTAAACTCGTGACCTAAGCCGATATTGCCATGCGATGGTTTCTGTATCGCTTCTATAAACAACTCGGGGTTGTTGATGCCAGCCTTCGTTTTTAAATACTCCAAAATCTTTGAGAAATCCAGTTTTATAGGCACCGAACCGCCCTCGTCTACGGTGAGCTTATTGACAGGCAGGAATCTGAGCAGACCCCCGGAAGAGACAGATATCTCAATGTTGAACTTTTGATCCAACAACCGGTCACTCCGCTCGGCCACCACATCGAAGTAGAAGGAGTCGTTGATGCGAAACTCCATGATGACGGCCGTGTGCTCATAGAATATGTGGCCGTTGTCCACATCGGTTTGGGTGAACTCACTGACCTCCTTCGTGAAACCGTTGTCCAAGTACTCATTGACAATGCGACCCAGACTCGGGGGAACTGTGATATTGTAGTGTATCTCCCGCTCCTCATCGGAGCATTTGAAGTGGAGGTGGTCGCGGAGGATCTGCTTCTTGGTCAGGGGAAAGACATGCAGGTTCTCATTGCGCTCCGCCAGGATCTCAATGGGCTTGATCTCGATGTTTAGCATCTGAGTCGAGGTGTTGAACAGGCCATCGGTAACCACGAAGGACAGTTCGTTCCGCCGGGAGTTGGAGTCGTGCATGAAGTAGATGTCCTCTCGATTCACCTGAGCCTGAGTAAACTGTTCGATCTTGCGCTGAGGCGCGGACTTTCGGGCCAAGTAGCCGCCGTAGATGTGGTGCACGACAAAGGTGAGATTCTCCGGCGGAGTGTCGTAGTCCTGGGCCACTGTAAGGTACATTTTCACAGATATTAATACACTGAGAGATCTCTCATATGTAAAACTTAAACTTACACAAATCCGTATTCCGGATGACGTAGCGACCGCCATTCCACACCTGCAGACCCGTATTGGTGACCATCATGGGCTCCTCGTCGTTCACCGGAATCACCGCGAACTCCAGCTCGAAAGGCACGCTCTCCTTGTTCCTGGCCATGGCCACCAAGGTGATGGTATCGGTGGCATTCTCACTGCCATTGTGCACATACTGAATGCTGCCCTGCTCGAGCTGCTTCTGGGTGAACCGCTTCACCTTTGAGTTCCCGGCCAGGATGTGACCCGAATTCGCTGTGATGGTGACGATGTACTCGAGGATCTTGCCCCGATAGTACTCCGAATAGGGTTGTATATCCGTGGGGTTCAGCTGGACTGTCTTGCCCTCGACAACTGAAATAATGTTCGAGTGCATGTAGAGCTTCTCAGGTATGATGACGATCTTGAGCATCAGCTGCCTCAGCCAGGTGATGCCATTGGTGACATCGAAGACGAAGTAGTCCGTGGACTGATTGACGCCAGCTTGTATGTAGAACATCTTCTCGGTGTTGACCGAGGACTGATCGAACACCTTGCAGTTGTACTCGTCGTCGAAGGACATTGACTGCATCTCCAGATAGCCATGCATGGGCGAAGATGTCACCAAGAAGGTGATGTCTCCAGGCGAAATATTGGGATGGACAACCTACAAGCAGGGTAGTTAGCATTTAGTTTTGTAATTCCAGTTCATAAGCTCACCTCCAAGACATCTCTCGATATGAGCACACTGGTGGACTCCTCCACATAGAGTGTGTGGTTCTGTTTGACTTGCAGGGGCTCCCAATATGCAGAGGGATATATGCGGAACATGACTTCGCCCTCAGCTGTTATGTTCTTAATGTGAACTCGATATCTGTTTGTACATTGTAAATGCCAATAAATATAATGTGCAATTTAAATAAATCCCGAAAAACCGCACCTAACTTTATCCATCGAGGCAATCTCGGTGTTCCAGTAGACCAATCGCTCGCGCTCTATATCTAGGTGGGTAAAGTTACTCAGCGAGGTGTAGTTGGTGGCCTTGTAGATGGTGGTACCGTTCTCCCCCTCATTGGCCCGGCTGAGGTACATGAGGATGCCGTAGGAGGGAGGCTTGATCACCTCGTAGTATATCTCGTCCAGCTTCATGTCCAAGTTCGTCTCCAGTATAAAGTCTTTGTTCTTGAGAACCACAAACTTGCCCTCCTGAACAATGGAGGCGTTGGTGGCCAGCATGGAGACAAAGGGATCCGAGGCCCGGATCTCCAGCAGCCCATTGACCTCGTGCTCCCGATCGGTGACTATGAAGGAAGCGGTGCCCGCATCTGGCCCCGTGTGCTGGAACATAATCCTCCGGTTGGCTATGTCGTCCTGGCTGAAGCTATCGATAAAGTGCCCCGACTTGTAGAAGGCTCCATTCGTGCTGGACACATGGATGAAGTGGATGTCTGTGTGGTTCGTGTTGACATCCGCATCCAGGTACTGCAGCACCGTGGGATTGAGCGTCCTGATTCCGTTCCTTACCACATGGAACACCCTTTCCATGGCCGAACGATAGGGTTCGTTGTCGTTGACCAGCTTGATGTGCACCTCCATGTTCGAGACGAACTGGAGGTCCGTCTCATCGCCGGAGAGGATGAGCAGCTCGAAGGTGTCCCGCGTGGACTCCGTGTCGTCGTGGCAGTAGTAAATGTCGTTCCGGAACAGCTGATCCAGGGTAAACATATCCACGGGCGTAGTGAGACCCGTCTGCTCGTCGTACTTGCAGATGACTCCGTGCTCGGGACTCGTGCTCACCTGGAACTGCAGGCTCTCGTAGATGTTAAAGCGTATCTCAAAGTGGTTCTTGGTAATCAAGGCCCGCTCGCCCTCCTGCACCTGGAGCACTTCGTGGGTCTGATAGCTCAGCTTGTTGATTAGCTCCTCGGGCGGTCGGTAGTTAATCTCCAGCGATCCCGCCACGTCGTCGCACTCGGCCACCGAGACCACGAACTCCAGGTGATCCGTGAACCGCGAGTAGCTGGTGTGGTGCGTCTGGTAGCGGATCCTCCGCTTGTCAATGTCCTGCTGGGTAAACGAGTCCAGCTGCTTGGCCGCCTTCCGGGATCCCTCCACGTAGATGCCGCCATAGCGAGTGGGCTTCGTTATCTTGTAGATCACGCTCCGCGGGAAGCTGCCAATGGGCGTGGTCTCGTACGAGAGAATCTCGCTGGTCAGCGGTATCTCCCGGCTCCCGTTGATCGCGATCTTCGATGGCCTGTGGCTCTCTATGACCAGGCGCGTGAAGGTGATGCGGAAGTCGAACGTTTGAGTGGTAACAAAGCCAAACGAGGCAATAAACTGTGGAATAAAAAGTGAAATCAATGCAAATTTTATGTTGGTTACACTGGCCAGCAAGGGACTTGAGTTCAGAGAAGGATTATTCTTGAAGAAAAGCAAGCAGTTTGAACGACTCCCAGAGAAAGTCAAAAGTCTGTACAAAAGTTAATGCCGAAGACCGTCTTACACCTTTCCGAAACCTAGCAAGTTAGTGTTATTGGCTCCCTGCCCATTTATGGCTCAACTTGAGCTGGCTTTTATGCCTCTTTTTCCACCTTTTCCTAGTTTTTTTTTAACAATTTTTCCTACTTGTATTTTTACGATACACACCTTGAATTCGTCTTGCCAAGGGAAATCGCTGCTGTGCAGATAGCGGATGTGGCCGAGCAGCAGCTGGTTGTCGGTGAACCAGTCCACGTTCACCCAGGAGCCATCGATCTGGCGGAGCCTCTGGAGCACGCCATGCTGCGGGGCCTTCACCACGTCGTACCTGATGTCTATCGAGGGCTCATCCAGGGCATTTGTCCCTATGGACAGATTGGCGGGGCTGAGGAGCAGCGAGCTCTTGTGGATCATGATCAGGCCGGTGTTGTTCACCAGTCGCAGCTCCAGGGGATGCACAGACACCGGCAGGTAGACCGTATCACTCGTCTCGATGCCGTCCGATACTTGCAGCTGGAGCTGATAGCTAAAAGATTCCGTGGTCGTGGAGTTGTACAGATACGAGACCTTTCCCACATTGACATCGGCCTGGGAGAAGGTGGATGTGGGCACTCCGCCGACCATGAAGCAGCCAAAGGTCTCCTGGGGATTCAAAGGGGGCAGGATGGTGTATATCAAGCTGCCGGGCTCACTGTCCGGATCGTCTATGTTGAACAGATCCACGTCGAGCACCCTCTCGATGCCCTCAATGGCGCGGAGAATCTTGTGCAGGAGGAGCTTCAGCTGCGGCGGATCGTTCACGGGCGTTATGTTGGCGTGCAGGAGGAACCTGTGCTTCCCCAGAATATTTTCCGGTATCTTGTGTATGTCCCCAAAGACCTGCATGTCCAGCGTGGCATGGTCGTTGAAGTTCTCCTGGCCATTGTGCACATACTTTAGCTTGTCCGTGGCCAGGTCCACCAGGTTGAAGGTGCGGCAGGGCACGAAGTTCGCCTTCTCGGGGGAGTACTGCAGGAGCTGGCCGTACTTGGGCTGATGCACCACATGGAAGATGATGGACTGCTCATTCAGGCTCGGATAGCGGCGGAGATCAAGGATGATGTCGATGAAGTGGGGCGAGAGGAAGGCTGTGCCACCCTCCAGGAGCTGCATGGGCGAGACGTAGAGGAGCTCCAGCTCCGGACTCGTTTCGGTGAATATCTTAAAGGGCCCCTGGAAGTCGGCCTTGATGCAGTACGACTGGTCGCAGTAGCAGATGAACCCGTCCACGCCGTGCTGGCTGCAGACGCCGCTCTTCAGGCAGGGATTGTGCTCCACGCAGGGATACTGCCACAGGCAGCCCAGGGCCAGGTGCCGCGAGATGCTCATCTCGGCGAAGCCCAGCGGCTGATCGTTCACCCGGAGATCCCGCATGCAGCCCTTGAAACTGATCTCATTGATCCGCAGTCCCTTGCCGATCAGCCGGCGGCGCATCTCCTCCTGAACGCCGCCAAAGAAGACGCTCTTCTCGAGATTTATGCTCGCCTTGGTCTCATTGGCGTGCGTTCCCCGATAGCCGCCGGCGGCCTCGTCGAGGATCAGCTCCGCGATGGCGGCGTTGTAGCGCAGCAGGACCCGATGCCACTTGCCGTCCGAGACGGACTCGTTGGTCATAAATTGCACCAGACTGCCAGCCTTGTTGAAGGTCACCTTCAGGCGCTGGTCCTCGATCTCCAGGAGTATGAAATCAAAGCCGCCGTTGAAGAAGATAATCCCAGCCGTGGCCATGGTGCGGAACTGCATCGAGAGGCTATAAACGAGCAGGGAGGTGGATTTTCTAGTTATATATTTATTATTTGATTAATTCCCGTGGAGCAACTCACGTTTCTCCTATGGCATGCGACTCCTTGAGCATCAAGGCATAGGAATCGTTTTTCAGATAGCTAATGTTCTCCTGCGTCGTTCCGTCGAACTCACTGCTGCAGGCCCAGGATACTCCAGTGCTGGTGGTGTGACTTGTCCGGTCCTTGGCCCTTTTTATTATGTTGATGTTGTTGTAGAAGACCTAGGAAAGAGTGTGTTGTAGTTTCTTATTTCAATATATTCTTATATATATACTCACATCCGATATACAGCCCCGAAATCCAATAATATCGTTCAAGAACTCGGCCGTGAAGTCACCAACGCCGCCCAGAAATGTCCCAAAATGTATATTGAGGGCACTGAGATCGCCCGGCAACTGCTTTCGCATTATGTAGCTGTCCACCTGCAAGGTGATGTTGTTCTCGAACCGCTGCACTGCCACGTCGTGCCACTCCAGGTCGTTGAGCTTTTGCTTTTTGGGTGAACGCAACTGCAATCGGAGTCCGAGTAATTGCAGTCATATGTTAGCGGGAAACTCTGCGTTAATAATCCCAACTCACCTGCACCACATCCCGTTCGATTTTATAGCCGAAGCTGATCAGGCCGTTCTCCAGGCGCAGCAGGCAGTAATCGGTCCGGCCGGCGGCCAGGAAGAGCAGCGCGTTCTCCTGGCGGGTGCGAAACTTGACGCGGATGTTCGTTGACATCTTGGCCTCCTGCAGGGGCATCGATATGTAGCCATCGCCGAAGAGGGAGACTGCGAGTGGGAGGTAGTTGGAAAATGGGACGATTTAAATTGAAATTTGTGGGATATAAATGAGTAAGATAGTTGCGGTAATAAATTATAAATACGGGATTAGCTTAAGATACTTTTGAATCAATACAAATAAATTATGATTGCTTTTCGCAAAATCGAAGTATCTTTCATATCTCTTTCTGTATCCTACTGAATATTTTTTTCTAATCTTAAAGTCAATCTGTTTACAGCTGCAGCTGGCTGTGATGGATACACTAACCAGTCCGCAGTGCTCATAATGTTGCAAGAGCCGCCGCCAGTTTGATTGGCAATCGCGTTCTTCTACTCGGAATCCATATACAAATTTGTCCAGATCGTTACGGATCTGGGCCCGTGGAGATCGGGCCATCAGCTGTCTGTCTGTGGGGGCTGTCAGTCAGTGTCTGGCGAGGTCACCCTGTCAGTCAGCCAGTCAGTCAGTAATTTATCTATTGAGAACCATCTTTGAATCTTTTGTATCTTGATTTTGCTTAATTAGTTGCGAACGTGCTTTTCCTGGGAGACAACTCTGAACGTGTTCCCTGGAATATTTTTCAAACTTCTCGCTATGAATCCCACGTCGTAAAAATTGCATGATTAATGCTCTTTCATATTTTCGGCTGTGCTTGTGCAATAAATTATTTCCGAAGCATACATTTGTCAAAACACGAAAGATATTTTAGGAATTTCTCTTGCTTTTTGGTTTTTGAAAAGGGAGAAATGCGTTTTAGATATTTGTTTATTTTCGCTGCTGGTAGGACACGCGCATATTGACCTAACCCACATGGAAAAATGTATGGGGGAAATGTGGAAAAATAGATATTGTAGAAAAACAGTTGCATGCGAATGGCAGACAAACAGCAGACAGATGGATAAACAGGCAAACAAAGCGAACAGCCGCTGATGCGTTGGCCGTTGGACCATTTTGCCGCCAATTAGCAGCAATCAGGCGTCAAAGAAGGCGGCGGAAAAGCCCGAAAGAAACCCTAAGAGAAACGCCAAAACACTTTCCCATCGGCCTGCATCTGACCCACATTCGCAGTGGCAGTGCTGTCCCCTTTCCCGTGTCCCGTGCCCGGCTGCTGTAAATAAATGCTCTTGGAAATTGCTACTTCTTCTTCAGATGCGCGTGCCCCGAAACCAAAACAAAAGGCGACACAAAGATGCGGAGGCGCTATCGTTGGTTAAACAAAAATACAAAATACAGAAATTTTGACAAAGGGAATGGTCAGCCACGATTTGGGATACCCTTTTTGCTTTTATAGATATTATGGATTTAACATTTGTTTACTGCTGAAAGTGCTTACTTAAATAAGATTACATAAAAAGCTTTGAAAATATTACTAGATAAAAATATTTTAAAAAGATTTTACTATTTTTTAACAATGTTTTAATAAAAGTTTTTAATATTAAATTAGGCTTTGAGTTAAATATCCATTAATTTCTCTAGCAATATTTTATTTATTTATTTTTAAATGCTTTTACGAATAGTTATATTTCAATGAAACTTTAAGCATTCTAATCGCCTGATATTATCCTCATTTATATAATTTCACGTATCAATTAACAATACAAATAAATCAGACAGAGTCTTTATATTTATATATAGAAAAAAAGCCAAGCAAAAATGTTCTTCAAAAATGCCAACAAGTTAAAAACATATATTTTCACAATTGTGAAATATTTAAGTGCTTTAAAAGGGATTTGAAACGATATTCTATTTCCTATGGATTTTTTAGCAGTCTGTTTTGTTTTTTGTTAGAGTAAATACCACACCAATTAGTATGAAATGAAAGCCATTTGGATTAACAGCTTAAAACCTAACGAGTAAGCCAAAAGCTTGTCAAGAAATGACTTTCTGGCTGCCAATCTTCGGCGAAAACTGGCATTTCCTAGCTCCAAAAAGTTGGAGGCCCAACAATAAGTGCAATTTGCATCAACAAAATGTGGTCCATCGTCAACAAACCACATCAGTGCAGCAGCAGCATCGGAGTCACAAGTCATTCCAAATGTCGGGCAGCAAACAAATGAGACATCATCATCATCATCTCCATAGTGGGGGAAGGGAAGTCTGTCCAAATTGGGGAAAAAACATCAGAGGCGAGCCAACGGGCACACGTCGCAAGACTTATGGCCACAGATGCAGCAGCCGCCACCCACTGCTCCCCAGAAACTCCTCCCTGTGCTCCCTATCAAATGCTAAATTTATGTTTATCTCTTATTTTATTTTTTCTACTTTTTCTGGTGACTTGACTAGGTAGCCGGCGAATATTTATGTTATGGCCAATGTTTATTTTATTTGAGTTATATGCAGCGTTGATTCTTTATGGCTGCAAAGTTATTCGGTTTTATGGTCGTGTTTTCCTTTTTTTTGTGTCTTTAATTAATGCTCCTTTGGTGGCCCGCCGTCGCCACTCCACCATTTGTGACATTGGCAATTTATAAATTATTTTTACCCATTCGTAGTCTTCATTTCACTAATAATGTCAAAGTTTATTAGTGGGGCCGCTGATTTGTGGGCTTATTACGTGATCTTGACTGGATTTCTCCCAGTTGGAGTTCATATTTATGGATCTCTGCGAGTGCCAAGCAAATAGATTGGGATTCCAGTTTTATTTGATAGAAGATCGAGGTGATCGCGGTCTTAAAATTCTATCATTTATAATTAGTTTTAACAGAACTTTTCAAGACCAAAACATTAAAATATTGAGTAAATTTTCCTAGTAATTTATGGCCATATAATGCTATTCCCGAATTCATTTCCAGCAGCTTGAATCAATTACAAGTGACAGGGATAACCCCCAAAAATATCTTCTCAAATTTGTTCTCTGCTCGTAATCTTTGCAGTAATTTCTGTAGTCTCCCCCAAATGCGCCCATCAAAATAGTTTCCTTCACCCCTTTCGAGTCGTTGCCGCATTCTCCAGCCTAAGAGATCAATCTAAATCAAATAAAAACCGAATTTCCATGCGACTTCCCGCGGTTTTATGGCCTCCATGTGTTGTCGCGGCCATTGGCAGCGAATTCAGTCCTAATTAGGCTCCGGGGCCGCATTAAATTCAATTATATATTACCCTTTGCTGTATGCCGATCAGTGGGATCTAACTGTCCATCGACAGACAATTGAGCAGCGACATCGAGTCATAAACACACATGACTCAGGGGGAAAATGTCGCCAAAATAAATGGCTTTTTACTGCGCCTGCTGCAGTTAGCATCGAGCATGTGTTGATTTTTATATTGAAATGCAAATGAATAATCAAGACGCTCGGCAGATGGCGCGCACCAGATACATATGCAGATACAGATGCGGATACATAGCTACAGATACATTCGTATCCACACACGTCTCTGTTAAATTTGGCACAACGCTCTTGTTGCGCGTGTAAATGATTTACATTTCACGTAGACTTAAAAAAATAGATAGCTAAAATACACCGAGAAAGTATTTTATTTTCTTGGCATTAAAATTAATATATTTTCTATGACTTCTAGTAAGAAATTAACTCTGACAGCATTTTATTGGTTTTGTTTTTTATTGGGAACCTTTTTTATATTTCCTAAAGTAAACTATTTAAAATGTTTAAATCAACATAAATTTAATTCTCCGAATTAATTATAATAAAAAACACATTATTTTGCGTGCATTTATACCGCAAGTCTTAAAAAAATAGTGAGAAAAACGGATGATTCACGTTTTTGGCTCCTTAGTCCCCCAAGTGACGTCACATGCCAACTAAAAATATCATTAAAAATACATTTGCGCTGAAAGGCCGAAAATAAACGAAGAGCAGAGTACATATATCTTATTGTGTACGTGAGTGTGTCTTCGGAAGATACAACGAAATTAAGAGCACGCCTTTGGACAGCACTTGCGGTGCACCGCACAGATACTTGGGCTTTTCGCTAGGAGATACTCTCGGAATCCCTTGGATACAGCAGACAGAACAACAATAACCAGACAACGACGCCGACGACGACATCCAGAAAAGTGCGCCCCAAGTCAAATGTCAAGCGTGAAAAATGCGTTAAGTGCACCGCGGCGGCGCATTGCAGTTAAGTAGTTGGATTTTATGGGCCGAGGGCCCCGGGGGTTACCATGGAGCATTGCGAAATCACTAGGAGAATATATGGGTGCATATATATTAAAGTGGGTATATATAGATACTTATATCCAGGTAGATTGCAAGCGAACAGGAAGGAAGTAAAAAAAATGGTTTGACATAAATCTTGCCAAGTTCAAAGTTCAAACTTCAGTATTCGAAGGAAGTGGAAACTACTTAAAGTGAGTAAAATAGTTTAGTTATTTTCGCCTTTCTTTATTCTTGAAGAAGAAATTTTGTGTCTCTGTTAAAAAATGCAATGCAACCCTATGCTTCCTCTAATTCTTTTGTATTTCTTTTTAATATTGTATTATTTTAACCCATTTTATCCGCAATTGAACCCACAGTGCCTTGACTCTTTTTGGCGCACGCGAGTAACACCGAAATGTATGTGGCATTGCACCATTTGCAACTCTTTATTTTGACTTTTATTTATGTCCGCTTCGATGGCAGGCAAAGTAAATGCAATTTGGCTGCAGCTTCAGCAGCTGCCACAGCTTCTGCCAGTCTGGACCGCTTTTTGTCGGCCAATTCCGTGGCTGGCCATATTTGTAATGAGCATAAATCGTGCGTTGATCATTTGCCATGATAAATCTGGTGTTTATGCCGGGGTATTAGGTTCTACCTGACTGTCGTAACATTTAATTAACTGTACACAGAGCAGCAACTTCTTTTTAAGCTTCTTTTTTTGTATTTTAGTTTAACCAAAACTCACCTTTCATGGCTGCCACGGCTGGCAATTGCAGCAGCATGGCCAGGAATGCCAGAAGGCAGCCTAATGCCAATCCAAGGAGCCGCGACATCCCCGAGCAGCTGCTTTTTGAAGTTGTATTAAATGGATCCGGGAGTGGGAACTGCAATATTCAAGATCCGAGATCCCAGTTCCAAGTTTCGTTCGTATTCGAGTGTGTGTGTGAGGTTTTCGTCTTTAATAATTTTGCGTGTTAATTGATTTTTCATGGGGCCACGCATCCGTCGTCGTCGTCGGCCGTAGTCTGGGGCCTCATAAAAATAGCATCATCGGGGGCAGGCTTCGGGAGCATCGGGTGTTCCTCTCTAGCTGCGACACAGCATCACGTCCTGGCCCAATGGCCGCATCATAGACAGATGCTGCATGTCACTCCGCTGACAGAACGTTCGGGCCTTCCGTTTCGTGCCCCTCGAGTATCCAGCCTCGAGTATCTGACAGACACACACGAGAGTTGGGGGCCTGGAAAACTGGCTTCCTTTTTCCTTTGAAGCCGACTGGGGCTCCTCTTGATTTCCTATTTTCCTATTTGCGCACTCACGCACTTGGCCAGCCGACTTTCGCCCGATTACGTTTCAATTTCGATGATTTCGCTGGCGTTCGTTCATCATAAACACATTGGCACCGACGATCGTTTGTTTGTTATTTTTCTTGGCAACCGCTAACGCACTTCACTGTAATTGGAAATAGATTTATGGCCATTACATATTTGCTTTCCAATTTATTTAAATATTTTTTTTTTCGGGTTTTTTTATGGGGCGCGTTTTATGAATTTGAAATTGGTCACTAGGGGAAAAATCACTTTTAATGACTTTAATTTGCTTTCGAAGAGCTTATTGTTCTTTTATTATATTTCGGAATAGTTAGGTATTATTTTTTAATTAATTATTTATAATTATAATAATAATTCATTAAATTTGGTTTTCCCTCTTTTCCCAATTAGCATGTTTTGCTTTGTTTGTGTTCAACCGAGTTTGTTTTCATAGATTTTATGATCAATTTAATTTTATATTCCTGAATTATGTACACATCTTCCACTTGAGTCATTCACTGGCTTTTTTAATTGCCCAAAATCTTAAAGCCAAACAAATCTCTAATAAATTGAGCGAAGATTCAAGTACTCTTTCCGTTTTATTTTTATATATATATATCATTGATTAGCGTATCTGCAGATACTTTATGGGGACTTAATTGAGTTGCTGCCCGAGATACCACGACGAGTCCACTTGAGTGTTCGCCCCGGAGTTGAGTAGAATTTATTGTATTTTCGGCTGACGGGGGGATCGACCATAAAAAGTGGCCTTAAGTGGCTTAAGCTGCTTTTCTTGAAGTGGAATTTCTAGTTCGAGATTTTGCAATGGCCCCAGGTCAAAGTTCAGATGCCGAAAATAGGCCGCTTTCAAGTTTAGAATGCAGATCTCTGGGGCGCTGGGACTTCCCCTGGGAGAAGCCCAAATCCCCACCGGGGGAAACGTCAACACAACTGTGACTGTGACTGGAAAATGAATTATCTACGCTGCACGCTGTCTAAAAATACACGCAGTGGAGTCGAGACATTATGTTTATGCATTTTTATTTTTAAGGGAAAACGATAAATGCTGCGGCAGCAGCAGCAGGTTCGACACCACGAGGTCAATTGCACAGAAGAGGCTCCCTCTGCCTCGCCAGACTCAGACTCTGGTTCTTGTTAAGTTCGCCCTGCTCGCTAATTCTGCTTGTTAATTTTTATATGCACCGCCCAAAGATCTTGTCGTTTCGAATATTTTTATAGCGCTGTCGCAGCAGCAGCAGTCAAAATACAATTCGAAACGCCGCCTTGCCGCAGACGACACCGAAGGCGAAAAAAAAATATAAAGTGACAATCGTCAGGGCGCATTTTATGACAGACGCGTGTGCCTTCTCCCTATTTTTCGTCCACATTTCCATAAAAATTAATAAATGTATCTACCGGATAGCAGCCAGTCTTTGCCAGCTGCCACTAAATGCAGTTCTTTTTGGGAAAGTTCTGGCCAAAATACACGGAAAGAATGGAGACTTATAAAGTTTTGACAATAAAAAATCCAAGTTGCATTTTTAGAATTGTTAAAAGAAATACTACGAAAAATTTCTGGAATCTTTTTAAATAATTTTTAAAATATTAATTGTAGCTGCAATTTTTCCCTACAATATTTCTTCCTCTGCACCACTTTGTATATATTTTTTATGGTAATTAAAAAACCTTAGAAAACAAAAGGCCAACAAAATACCGCTGATTTCTTCGGGGGCTGGCCACTTGAAATCGAAAATTGATTTGATAAGGCATGAAAAGGCTGATTTTCATATGGAAAATTGGTAGGCGTCACTGCCCACGCCGATTTGAACGCTTTCCCAACTCCAAGGTGTGCGGAGTTTTGTTTCCACTTTGTATATTTTCCATCGATGGTTTAGTCACACTCTTTTTTTGGGCATTGAGATTTATTATGGTCGCGCAGGGCGAGATTGATGAATGGAGTTGTGCGATTTCTGCGCCAGATGTCACAAATATGAAGTTTATTGGAGCATTGGGGGTACAGTTTCCGTACCATTAATTTATTTAAGTTATTATGTGAAGCTATAATTTGTTATATGTATTTAATTTGTTTTTTATTTATCTTTATTAATATTTGGGGATATCTTAAGTGTACTTTTTTAGCTTTTAAGATTTATTTTAACATTATTTAGTTAAATATTATTTTATTGTTTTTTTAAAGCCATATTTCATTTCGATTTGCAGTATTAGAATTTTTAGAATTTAGAATTTTTACTAAATTTTTCGTATTAAAATCAAATGATTTATTTCGCCTCAAATTCTCTTATTCTTATTTAATATATGTAGTTTTTTTTGGCTGCAAATCATATAATACAGCTGATTTAGTGCCATTTATTTAGCATTTATTTATATTATTCATTTTCTATCACCGTATAATTTTCACAATTTCCTTCGTTTTCTCACGGCTTTCCCGGCATATATTTATACACATCTCTCACAATTTAATTTCCCTCACTTTCCCGTCAGCATCTTATTTTTCACACTCTCCACTGCCTTCGAATAAATGATTTATATTCCGTGATTTTCGTAGAAACTTCCATTGGTTTTGCCTTACAAAGATCACAGAATTTCTTGGCTCTTGGCCCTTTGGTTGTTCCTCAACAAGTTTACAGATTGATCTGCTAAAGAGCGGTGTTCACGGTCAATTTGCAGAGAGTTCTATATCTTTTTAGATAGCCACAAGGAGGAACCACAACAAACGCTTTCATTCACAATCGCCTTTTAGCCGGAATTCTTGACAGAGAAAAGTGCCGACCACAAGAAGAGGGGAAAAATAAAAACTTAAAAATAAATTAAGTTTTCCTCTATTTTCCACGCACACAAACACTCACGCCAGTTCGGAAAAACTCTGAGGGGGGGCGCGCGCTGCCTTTTCCACCCGCCGAAAATTTCGAGAGGAAAACCAATTCTCCGATAAGCAAACGAAGCGAACAACCGAACACGCCGACGATTTCTCACAGACTGAAAGAAAATTCCGCACGCAGCAGAGCGCTCCGCTCGCTGGCTGGCTCCCCTCCCATTTCCCAGTCCCATCGCAGGCCATGTGCCGCGGACTTGGTCTCGGACTCCGATTCGGATGCCGCGGATGCCCCTGTCGATTTCAGGCCCACCACCACTCCATGGCGCACCCGCGAGTGACTTTTGTGCGCTCCGCTCTGCTCTGCGAACTCGAACGCAAACGCGAACGCGGCGGGGCCAGGCCCAATAAGTATCTGTATCTAGATAACAGTGATGAGCCACCCGCTGGCGCATCCGTGGGATGCCAAAGGGATCCTCCGCGGATCGTGGAAAATCATGCAATTTTCGTAGGGATTTTTCCAAATAGTTGGGTTTTTTACTGGAAGGGTGATTATAATTAGACGCGGTTTTATTTTTTTTATTGCTTTTTAAAACTTATAAACTTTTACAGTTTGAGATTTTCGGTTTAAATATTTTAACTTGAATAAAGTCTTGGTAAGTGCTGTTTCTTATTTTGTAGCGTAAATAATTTCTCATAAGGTTAAAAAGATTCAAAATCATCATTCAATATATTGGCTTCGTGTTGCTTTTTTTATGAAATTGTTATTTAACATTTTATATTTATAAGCGGAAAAGAAATACAAAATCTTAGAATAGTTGGAATTCAGTAGGAGGAATTTATAATACATTTTAAGGTTGTAGCAAAGACTGACGTATAGTTATATAGTATCATAGTTTTCGAATTTTTTTAAACTAATGGAACCCGTTTTTTACTCTTATGTTTGTAATAAACATTGCTAATATCTTGCATTATCCCGAGAAGCGAAGTAAGGAGTTATATTAAATCTTAGCAAGTATAAAGGATCATCTGTTATTTTTAACAACATACAATATTTTGTCTTGTGATTTCTGAGTCATATATTTTTTTAATTTGGCTGCCTTGTTTTGGCTTCATTAATTCTATACTATGTTATGTATTTCTTCGAAGAATCATTTACCCCTTCACCAAAATTCGATTGGTTTGCTCATCACTGAGACTCACTGCTCAGTCGGCGTCGTTGGTGTGTGCTCGGGGTGCTCCGCTCTTCTCTGTGCGAATGGCGGGCATTTTCCTTTTAATTTTCCTGCGCAGCGAGCAGCATGCGAAAATACGGCGGGGATTGAGCAATTGCGAGCGCCAAGAGGGGCTGAGGACTTGAGCATTTTTCAATTTGTTTAGCGGTGCCAGCTACTGCCGCAGCTCTCTCTCTCTGTCTCTGATGATCTTCATCTTCATTGGAGACACTGAAAAAAAATTACAGAACATTGTCAGAGATGGCCGAGTATTTTTCATTTAGCAATCCGTCTGAATAAATAAACTGAGATGGTAAGAGGGTATTTTTTAAAGAATTTTTTATTACCCCAAGTATCTGTATGAAAGTAATGATTTATTTTTGTTAGTGCACCCACACATGTGGCTGCAATTTTGCCGGGGCATCGCCTTTTGCCTCTGACTTCGACTTGGTCTGCGATTCCGACTCTGCCACATGTTGTTTGCCTTCTTCTTCTGGCTGCCCCTGCCCTGTTGTCGTGTGATAAAAATCTCTCGACCATTTTTCATCAGCCTATTAAGTTACATAAGTCACACGGTTCCTGCTCACCCCTGTCCTGTTGTTGTTGTGTAAATATCCTTTCTGGCGTGCTAATGAACCCCTTCACACCGTAGAAGGACCCGCACCCAAGCCTTTCGGTTCGACCTCCGTGAAAGCCATCACTGACAGCAGATGCCACATAAATCAGACGCTACGAAATGAGGAATTCGCCGCGGTTAGCTCATTAATAAATTAAATGCACAAAAATCACACAGAAAACACCTCAAAAACGCCAGCAGTGAGAGAAAAGTATATGTTGTACTTTTAGATTAATAAACTAAATAAAAACATGTATCAATTTTCAACTGAGAATTTAAAAGCTCACCTTTATTGTTTATTAATTACTCTTACAAAATAAGAGGAATGAAATGTTATGTAAGAAATTTAAGAAATTAAATTTCAATTGAATTCTACCATAATATACTATAATATGACTGGAAGTTTATAAATTTTTTATATTGGGAACATTTTCCTAAATTAAAGGATTCCAGTGTATGCCCCCAGTGTCTCTTCGATTACACGCCCCTTTTCAAGGCTGAAGAACAACTGCATCGGGGCGAAAAAAGAAACCCTTAGGGGCCGCTTCGGTTTCTGTTCCTGTTCACGATAACGGCGACAGCAACGACTCCATATCACGCACAATTTGTGTTCCGGAAAAGTGTTTTCGGAGGAGTGCCGAGTGCCCACTGCGTGGATCTAGGTTAGGCCACACAGCTGTGGCATATGTAAAAATAAACACATAAAACTGCACTCTTACTAATTGCACCAGGGAGCTGATGAGGAGGCATCACCACCACCGAAAAAACGGAACGCAACGAGCAAGGCCTGAAATCCAAAAAAACATTCGAAAGCAAATCGGCGATAAAGCCCCAATCCCAGAACGTAGAAAATATATGTTTCGAAATTAAAGAGGCAGAGCAGACACACACGTGTTGTTTCAAGTAACTATCTTTATTGTTAGCTGTTTGTATCTTTACTTACAAAGATAAAAAAGCAACCCCCTAGGAGTTACTACCCCTAAAAACATTGGTAATAGTAGGATTAGGACACCAAGTTCTTATAAATTAAAATTAAAATAATATTATACTAAGTTTTTCATGTAAAATTAGTCCCTTTATTTTACAATTTCCAGAACCCCTTGAATACCTCAGAGAAATAATCCCCAGAGAACAAGCCAGGCGTGGAAGATCATAATGCCACATAACATATCTCGCTATCTCTAAAGGAAACGTCAAGTACTACCGACAATTACTGAAACATCCTTTTACGCTTCAACAATTTTTATGGTTGTGTTTGCCTATCAGGAAAAGATATTCCACACAAATTCTTGGTAAATATTGGGGGAGTTTCTCAGGGCAGTGAATCACTGGGAAGGCGTGTCGTGTCGGTAGTTTGGGTTAAGGTTAAGTTAATGAACTTGGAATTTGTAAAGGTAAAGACCATGTAATTTGCCCATTAACCAATGGTTCAATATAAGAGAGAGTGCTTCTTGGAGAAGGGGAACGGTCAACCCCACTTGAGTTCCAAGAGGTTTTACAACTTTACAACCCCTAGAGTACTCTATCAGCAGCCGTCGTGTGTCGCATTTATAGCTCAATTTGAAATTGTGCTGAATTCTGCTTTCGACATATTAAATTAATATTGACACATTGACAGCTGCCAAAACATGAGATTCCCCGCCCAGAAGACGAGTTCGCCACCCGCTGATATTCCCCGATGCGGGTTCGGATCTCAAATTCGTTGACTAATCATGCGCATCGTTTGCTATTTGGGTGAAAATATTTTTAATTGCTCGACGCAACGCAACACGATCGCATTGAAAGGCCAATCGTTCCTGGGAAATTGTCAGTGTCATCGTTTTGCAGGGGCTGACTAGTAAACGATTTTCAAAGGGGTTTTTTCTTAATGTTGTTCAGGGAAAGTGGTCTTTAAATAATTAAATCATTTGTATATATTGTTTTTATACCTTAGTTCTATATTTTAAATATACATTTCTTGATTATTATTAGAAATTTAACCCCTAACAGCCCGCCCCTGATCATGGGGCTTGGTTTTCCTTTTATTTTTATTTATTTTTTGTTCAATGGTATCTTTATCTAAAACGCGCCTGGGAAAAGCGCACGTTCACTTAATTGATTGATAGACAGAGAATCTATTCCATTAGATCCATGGGATACAAAAGGTCTCGCTCCTCTGCGTAGCTGTATCTGTCTTTGTATCTATTTGATTTACCCTAATTTGGGCGGTAGGACTGAAGTGCAAAGTAAACATTAAATTGGCGCAAACAAACAAATACATGGTTCTCTTGTGTTTCACTACCATTTTTGTCTGTATTTTTTTGGGCCTTGGCTTATGGTTTCATTGATCCAGAAGCTATATATATAGCTTATATGGGCTTTAGTGTTTAAGGCAATTTGTCGTTTGCACCTCGTAAATGGTTCACTGTGAATCATAGTGTCTGCCTAGCTAAGGGTTGAAATGTACTCTTTTAATTAAGCATAATTAAAGGAATAATTTTTCGATAATCCCCTCTATTTATTTTTTAAGAAATAAAATATTATTTTGTTCTAGGCATTTTACTCCGTATTATATTAAATGAACTTTTTAAAATATAATGAATAGAAACTCCGAAAACCCCGATCACAATGGCCTTTGATATTCAAATGTCAGTTCCAAAGATTTCTCTTCTCATTTTTCAGTAGAACTCTAGACGTTATGAAATAAACACTTAAATAGCTTTGTTTAAAATTTATTTCAACATATTTTTTCAAAACAAGCGCATTGTATCCAAATTCGTATCTTTATATATTGCAATAAGGCGACAAAATCTTTTATTTTGCGAAATAAGAATGTATGCTGTACGCGGTAAGCTCCACACCTCAAATTATCTTAGTGGAAGTATTAAACCGATTGATTTACGGTTCCAGAGACCAAAACTTCAATGTTGAGGGCCTCACGGGGACCTGTGCCTCACGCCTTGGAGCATGTCGCTGCGGTGAGTAGGATTCGAGGGGGTGAAGAGAGCTTTCAAGTCACAAATTATACTCTTCAGATCGGCGGTACCCCTAGACCTCGCCTTGAGGGTGGGCAAGCGCCTAGGTCTTGTTTAGAGCCACATGCCAGGATCGGTCACTGCTCCCAGTCCCATCCGGAAATACTTCCGGTCTCCCTCGACCTGGTTGTAACCGCGTCGCACTCAAGCTTAGTGACACCGAGCTCCTCAACCGAAGGTGAAGGGTCATGGCGCCCAACAAATTCCCATTGCATTCTCAGCGACCAAGATCTAGGGCAGGGTTCAGTCCTCGAGCCCCATTTTGACTCCGAACTGACCATTGGCGAACTGCAGAACAAGCTGCTGCAGAGCGAGCAACTGGCCTCTGAGCAGGCCCTTCAGCTGTCGGAGATCCTTTTCGCGCAGAAAGCCAAAAACGCCAGGTAAGTAGGACTGGACAGACAAGCTGTGCTTTCCCCTATAAGTTTGAGCGGAGATCGAACTAAAATCAACCCTTAATTCTCCTCTATTCCTGAAGCTATAATGAAATGCTCCCAAACTTGGAGAAAGCCAATACGAAGGCACTTCAAGCTTCGTTAAAGGCTGAAGGAGCTTTGGTCACCATTATGTGAGTGAAATATTTTAGATTTACTTAATAATTTTACTTATTAAAACACTCAGAGAGCTCAAATATAAGCTAACATCAGCAAAGGCCATAAAGGAGGGCCAAACTGAAGCTGAATCTGAGCTCCAGGAGCAGCTCCGAAACGACCAACAGTTGCTGGTCCGGCAGGACGAAAGGATCCAAGAGCTGGAGGAGGACCTTGAGAGCGCTGGAGAGACTATCGCCAACTTACAGGAACAGCTGAAGGAGACAGAAGTGCAGATGAAAATGCATGCGGAAGCTGAAAGTAGGCTTCGCCAGGAGCTGGCCAGGATGCAGCAGGAGCTGGAGCACAACCGAAAAGAGCATTCCGAAACAATAGAAAAATTGCAGCAAGAAATAAAGTGAGTCAATTGTAATAGAACTTCCTTTATGCTCGGCATTATCCTCCCATCGCTCAGAGAGCTCCAGCAGAGCGCCCAAGCTGAAGCTCAGCTGCGCCAGGATGTGTCCAACTTGAAGGAGCAGCTCCAGAGCAACCAAGATTTGTTGAACAAATTCCAGGACGTACAAAAAGGGCAGGATTTGGAAGAACAAGCGAAGAAGGACATACTTCTTAGGAAGGTTCGCCAAACTTAAAGAATTATTAATTATTTAATAATTAATAATTAATTAACATGGTCTCAGGTCACCGAAGAGCTGGATGTAAGAGACGGACAGTATAAAATCGTCTGCGAAACCTTAAGTAAGGAACAGAGGAAGAAGCTGAGCCAGGAGCACAACCTCAAGCTGCTCCAGGAGCAGGTGGAGCGGTTCTCTTCCATGCGGGCCGAGCTGGAGCACCGAAATGCCGCTTTGGAGAATGAAATTCTGCGGCTTAAGAATGAAGTGTGAGTGCTTGTCTTTGGTTTGGAATATTGTAATTTCTTTGAAATTACTTTGCAGTCGTAAATATGCCGAAATTATTGTTGGCAATGAAGGTGAGCCATTTTACGAGGTTCGTCCTTTGGATATTACCTCGAACATTGAAGAGAAACGGGAAGTTAAAGCTTCTGGAGAGGTGCCGATACCGGAAAGCCAGGTTTCTGCCTGCGCAGGCTCATCTTCCTAGTGGCCAACAGTCTGATCCAGGGCGTCCCTCCTCTACAGCTACAGCAGCCACGTATGCAACAGCAACTTGCAAGGCACAGATAATCTGTATTTAAAACAACAAAAAATTATGAAATGTGATAGTATTCCTAGACTTTTTCTTTCCCTACTAAGCTTCTTAGTTTACCTTCTGCCTGTTCTGTTACAGACAATTCACTGCCACTGTGGCATGTCCACAATCTTTTATGAATGAACATTTTTCCTGGCGGCCTCCTGGAGATCGTATCGCGTCTTCGTTGTTGGCTTCAAAAGTGCCGTTTCCGCCCAGGGCATGGTCGTCCATCATCGTCGCCAGTTGGGGCAGAAGGCCCACGCCCATGCCACGCCTATAGCTTTTTTTCCCTCCAAGATTTTCCACGGACTGTGCGGTTGCCGCTTTTGGTGCTTCGCTTCAATGAAGCGTGCCAATTTTCAATGAAATGTTTCGGCATCTTATGTTTGTTCCCTTTTTTAGGCCACTTTTTCAAGTTGTTTTGGTTTCGGTTTGGTTTACTTTTTTATTCTTTCATTTCCTTAATTTGTTGCATGTAAACAAACATGTATTCTTGTTTGAGAATGCGTGGCTTGTCGGGCAAGTGAACTTGACCGAACGCCCTCCCCTTGAGGTGAATGAACAAAGTATAAAATATTTTCGTACTTGTTATACTTAAAGTGAGTACCAGGCCCAATAAAATGTCGGTTTAAGTTTCCGTTTTGTAAAAATCAAACACGTTTTTCTTGCTTCCCTTATGCAATATGAACGGGTCATTGTCTCAATTCTGGCTAAAAAGGCAATGCAAACAATTGCAGTGGAAATTCCGCAGGTAATTTTCTTTACAGAGAAATTCTTGATTTATTTAGATCCTAAAGCTATTTCTTCTGAAGAGATGAATCCCCATTGTGTTTATAAAAATTAAGATGTTAACTGTTAATTAATATATATAAGAAATGTTTCAGTTACATTTAATTCTGTGGGTTTAAATACATTTTCTTTGTCTTTCTAATTTTTTGTTTATAACATTTGTCTTTAATCACATTTTTATTGAACTTTCGTTTGTTTACCGATAAGAAAAAATATCTTTTTGGCTGATTCATGTTGTTTGTTGTCAAAACGCAAGCGTCTAATTGATTTATGATCTCAGATTTGAAAAGTTCATTGGCCAATTCTACAGCGTGGCATACAGTACTTCTCCAATTGCTAATCTTTCGAGACTGACACGTGAATCGCGGATCATACGTGGATTCTACGTAAAATAAGCTTACAATTATTTGGCAACACTTGCAATCAATTGTAACAATATTGTAATTAGCACAGACACGAGCGGGGCAATCAGACAATGGGATTAAGGCGCAGACAAACAATGAGTATCTCTGCCTCAGCACTCGCACATCCAACGGATACAGATACATCTAAGCATTTCTCGGGGATTTATGTGAGTATTTGTTGACTGAGACGGAGACCGCGACGTCGACGGCGACGGCGGCCAACGCTGATTAAGTTGAGGTGTTCGTGGTTCCGACTTTCCGAGTTTCAGTGATAAGTGCACTTTGGTGCTCAGCGGTCGCGTTTCGCGCTGATCTTGACTTTAAATTCGCATTTGTATTCCATTTTAAATTCGCAATGTGCTAATTATTCTGAACTGAACGAAAAATAAACACAAGTGCAAATTAATAAACAAGTGAAAATAATACAATTGTCCAACAATAAAAGTGACAAGACCGCTGTTTACTCACAAAAATTTAAAGGTGATTTAAGTGATTAAGAAAGTATTTTCTTCAAGCAGAGGGAACATAAAAACCATTCACAGATAATGCTAAGATTCTAGGATAAAAATACTTATAAACAGATAACAATTATGATGCTTCAGGAATGACACGAAATGAAAATACAAAATATATTCAAATACATTAAGAACATATTCACTGAATGATTAAATCAACTCATCATTGCATCTTGTTACCTACAAGAATTAAAATCTTTTCATTTATAAATTTATACAAGTGTAATTGCTGCCATTACTTATTTAAACAACATTAAATCGTAACAAGTTTTTGTGGCTTCAAATATTACAATTGTAAATGTTTTTTTTTTTTTAACATAAACTGGTTCAACGGAATTGATTTTGTAGAAAAAAATTAAATAAAATAAAACAAAAGAGCAATAGTTGCGCAATCTCTAGCTTTCACATTTACCAAGTGACTTTTACTTTTTTTCGGCTTCAAACACCAGTTTCAATATAAAAAAAATTAACAAATCTTTACAACATTTACCCAGTTTCCCAACACTGCAATAGTCAGTGTAATAAAATAGGTTTAATTGCCACAAGATTTACAATTAGCTGCGGTGGGCTTTGAGCAAATTACAAAACAATTATGATAAACAGGGGCAACCTTGGCCCCTAAGCCCACAAAAGTTGGCTCAACCAAATTGTTTCCAGTGTAAGCAGCTGTAATAACAATAAATTATTTAATTATAACAGTAAACTACGCGGGGAGCGAGAGGGAGCAAGGGAAATACAATGCGAAATGCGAGCTGCAATGACAAAATCACTTCCACATGCGATTTATCAGCGCAACTCAATGACGACCAGTAGCAAGTTTTCTTTATATTACAGTTAGCTGTCTATATAGATCGTCGAAAGTAATAAAGAAATTCCAGTGAAAATAACAAAGCAATAAGTACCCTATAAACATTAAGTTGTATTAAATGACTGAACAGAATCGGGGAAGTTCTTGAATTACTTTCCTTGAATAAAAGGGTATTTAAGTTTTGGCTTAAACTTTCTAGCTTTGCTTATCAAATTTAATGTTCTCTATTAAGAACTTTAGTTCCTAATTACCTTTTTTTTTTAAATGGTACTTTACTTGAGGCCAAATTAAATAAAATAATCTTAGAAGCCGCGACCCATTTCAGACAGCGATAAGAAATCTGATTAGAACATAAGAAAAGCATAATAAATATAATCTTTAAAAGCTTTATATGGCAAGGTAGGAAAATAAAGACACAGAGGGAGTGATCTGTCCTATAAGGCTTAAAAGCAAGAATGCAGTCTAGTTTCAAGTATTTAATATTAATTGCGAATTACAAAATGATGAAATTACCTGGCTGCATTTCAATCACCTTCAATCTGAGTCTTTAAAGGTGTGTTCGGCGAAAAGTAAGAAACACTTGGGGCATTAATACAAAGAAACTCCGATCAGAATATGATTTTCAAATTAATGCAACTGTAATTTAAATATTTATTTATGCCGCGTGTGAGCAAAGATCAATTTGCGTAGCATGGCGGGTGTTGAGATTAATCAATTATGCGCCTTCCTTTCGTTCCGAACAAGAAGTCTCGCAATTAATAACTTAGCAATCATTTGCAATCCCACTTGGCTCAATGCAACTGGGGAAATCAAACACCGAACATAAACTGCGGCGGCTAATGCCAATCTGACGCTAATAACCCGACTTTTGCCCCGTCTCCCCGCCGACTCTGACAATTTAATTGAGGCTTTTAATTGTCGCACTTGTTGACTTCGAATGTACAAACAGATGGAGATGAAGCAGCTGCAATTAATGTTCCTGCTGCTGCTGGGCCTGTCCAGCTTTGGCTCGACCGCTCGGATACTCTTCATGGGCCCCTTTCCGGCGCCCAGCCACTGGCTCTGGCTGGAGCACTTCCAGCGCGATCTCCTCCGGCAGGGTCACCAGGTGACCAGCGTGAACAACCATCCCACCAAGCAGCCGCACGAGAATCTCACGGAGGTCATCATCAGTCCCTCCTTCGACATACCCAAGCATTGTGAGTTTAGAAATTTTCTAACTCAATTGTTATTTAATTATTCCGCTCCCTCTTAAGTTCCCAAAAAGAACATCTTCAGCATGAACTTTGTCAGCGATTTCCGTAATTTGGAAATGTGGTGGACCGTGGGTTTGCTGACCACGGAGCATGCTCTCCGGGATGCCGGAGTCAGGAAGCTAATCGAGAGCCAGGACGATCACTACGATCTGGTTATTCTGGAGCAGTTCTTCCACGAGGCCTTTCTCATGTTCGGCAAGAAGTTCAACTGTCCGGTGGTCACCATTGGCACCATGGGCTACGCGGACAACATCGATCATGCCATGGGCATCCTCACCCCCTGGTCTGTGATTCCCCACCTTATCTTGTCCCACACGGATCGGATGACCTTCAGCCAGAGGGCCTATAATGCCTACCTGTCCCTGTATGATGCGGTGATGAGGCGTTGGTTCTACCTACCAAAAATGCAGGAAATGGCCGAGAAGTACTTCGGGGGAGCCATAAAGGGTAAGTCTGCGATATATACGATTCCCACAGATTCATTATAATGTTTCTGTGAAGGCCCCCTGCCACATGTCCATGATCTGGAGCGCAACATCTCCCTGGTGCTGATCAATGCCCATCGGAGCGTGGATCTACCCAGGCCCAGTATGCCGGGACTCATCGATGTGGGCGGGGCACACATCCAGCCGGCCAAAAAGTTGCCCGCCGATCTGCAAACCTTCCTGGACAAGGCCACCAATGGGGTGGTCTACTTCAGCCTGGGATCGTACGTGAAGAGCACCGATCTGCCGCCCGAGAAGACCGCTCTGATCCTCAAGGCCTTTGGCCAGCTGAAGCAGCAGGTGATCTGGAAGTTTGAGAACGAGTCGATCAGCGATCTGCCCTCGAACGTGATGATCCGGAAGTGGATGCCCCAGAACGACATACTGGCGCACCCGAACGTCAAGCTCTTCATCACCCACGGCGGCATCTTCGGCACCCAGGAGGGCATCTACTGGGGCGTGCCGATGCTGTGCATCCCCCTGTACGGGGACCAGCACCGGAACTCCATTAAGTCGGTGCGCGAGGGCTATGCCCGGTCCCTGGTCTTCTCCGAGCTCACCACCGACGGCCTGGTGCGGAATATCGAGGCGCTGATCAGCGATCCGCAGTACAAGCGGAGTGCTCTGGAGGTGTCGCAGCGCTTCCGCGATAATCCCATACATCCGCTCAAGGAGGCCACCTTCTGGATCGAGTATATAATCCGCCACCGCGGGGCAAGGCACCTCAAGTCGCAGGGCGCCTTCCTGCCCCTGCACCAGTACCTCCTGCTCGACATCCTCGGGTGCCTGCTGCTGGGTGCCTTCCTCACCATCTGGCTGCCCTGGAAGATGATCCGGAGGGCTCACAAGCGGTGGCTTCGTGGAGGAGAAGTCTCTGACAAGCTGAACGAAAGCAAAAAGCGATTGTAGGGGGAGAAACTTTACATTGTATTACTTAATAATTGAAGACAAGAGATGTTCCAATTATTAGTATTTTCCCTTTAAAAAAGAAAGAGTTTTTAAATTCTTGCAAATTAGAAAATATTGATATGTTAAAAAATTTCATATCTTTATGGTAGTCTCTTTTCTGTGTGCTCATTCTAATGTTGTTAAATCAGGGCTAATTAATTGTGATATATTTTTAGATCACAAAGTGAATTGTTATGCCACCGGGGTTGTTTTTAACATTTTTATAATTTTTTGTTAAGCAAATGTTTCAAAAATCTTTGCTCGTTTTCAAACTAGCTGGGGCTGGTTTTAATAATTAATTAATGCGCTAAGAAATATCAATAAAATGAAGATTTAAATAATATATACTTTTGAATTATTATGGACCTTTAGATACTGGTTTTATTTTCTGGAAATTTATAATATTTGGCCTTTTTCTTATGAATTAATATTTATTAATAAGAATAACATATGGAATGTATATTTATTTTTATTTATTAATATATTTATAATTGTGTCATAGTTATTCCTAAGAGTGTTGACCAGCTGCTTCTTGTAAATGAAGCTCTCCACTCGAATCACTCACCATCTATTTCTCCTGATGACCCACTCCACTCGTTCTAATTGCATTTCCGATCAAACCGCTCTTCTGCTCTAATCACTCTCCCACTCTTATCAATCTTCCGCTCTAGTAGTTCTCCCGCTCTTATCACTCATCTTGATAGAATTCTTACTAGTTGTTTTGAGCTGAGACGACCGCCTTCTATGGGCTTACCTTGCGCTCTTCCACTTACTGCTTTGAAGTAAAGGCTTATGCATTATTTCTCCCTTTCACCACGATCTGAAACCCTCTTATCTTAGTTGAGCCATTACACTCTTTAGTCATTACATTTCCGCTCAAGCCGCTCTTCTGCTCTAAGCACTCTCCCGCTCTTATTACTCTTCCTTTCTAACCAATCTCCCGCACTTATCACTCATCTTGGTGGACCTATGCAAAAAGATCTTATCGCTGATCTGCTTTCTGTTGTTCTCTTTCTAGTCGCTGTGAGCTGATATGAGCACCTTGTAAAGGCTCTCCGGCTCATTGCATTGAAGTAACGGCTTATGCTCTCCTCTTCACCGTGATCTGAAGCCTTCTTATCTTAGTTGAGCCATTACACTCTTTAGTTGGCAAGTGAATGTCGCGACGCGCGCACGTGTTTAATTTTAAACAGCATCAAACCAGTGAATTAATCGATTATATGATTAATACGAATAGTTAACCAGTGGAAAAATATGCCACAAGCGTTGGCTGTGCCTCGAGTGTTGCACAAGAAGTATTGCCTACTTTTGAATGCATGCGCAACGAGCTGGAAACCGTAATGTTGTGGCAGACTTTGCGGCGATAATTTAAGGTAAGTGCTAACTTCTTGTTTAATTTACTTTCTTTATTCATTAATTTTCAAATACATTTTTTTGTATCCGCTGTAAGCTAATATAAACTTTATTGATACTTTTTAAGACCAAATGAAGTAAACAATTTCGAATTGCCATGAATCCCGGTGTCAAATATCGGAAGTTGCTGTCTTCAGTTTTATTCACAATTTAATCGTTTTTTTGCATTAGAGTTCAGTTACCTAATCTAACACAGTATCAGCATCCTCAATGCATAATTTATGTGTCAATTAATTAAGCTGAAATAGGGAAATAGCTGGAAACATTCGCAAAACAATGGGAAAAATGCCAATAAATTCCTTATGGCTAAAAGTGTTTTGTTTGTCTGCCGCCTCAATCGAAAAAATCACGAAGTGTTAGACATTCTGGTCTCTCATCAGACACCCACACAAAGCACGTTTCTCGTTTGTTTTCAGCTAAAAGAAAACATCATTGAAATGATGCTGCCGCTTTAAGTTTAAAAGCAAAGAACAAAGACATCAAAATATTATAAATAATTATGACAAGAGCCTTGGAACAAGGACTTGAATGGCAATTAGAAATTAATGCTAATTTTTGTTCAAAATTAGAAAGTTGAGTTGAAGGTTAATTAATATTTTGAATGTAACTAAGAAGCAAATTTATTTAATATTGATACTTTTATATTTTTTAAATATTAATCTTTTGTTGTATTTTTATATCATTCAATGTTAGGTGCTCTTCAAACAAAATTATAATTATTAAGTTTTTGTAGGATTTTGTCAACAATCTTTAATGTAAAGACTAAACACTTTCTCTGTCTTGGCGTTGAGTAGGGTTCAAGTGCGAAAATATATACACTTTTAAACGATTTTTTTCTTGAAAATAGGAACCGGTCTCCCATAATGTGAGAGCATCTTCAATTGTGGCCAGCGCTGCCTGCCGTTTGTCTCGGTTCGCCGATTATAAATTGTAAATTTTTTAAATTTAACGATACATAAATTACGGAAAGGCCGATGCTGATGCCGATGTCGACCCTTTCGCCCCATCTCTCTGTCATTGAAATTTGCTTTGACATAACGTAAACAGCACACGTCCAACACTTGAGCCACTTTTTGGAGGCAGCTTTTTCGTATTTATTTTATTTTTTATTATTTTTGACTAACGGAATTTGTGGCTATATTGTTTTCAATATCATTAAAGCGATATTTATTTATTTTTCGGTGTGTGTGTGTGTGTGCTCGTCTCTTTTACGTAATGCGATAAACCGGACCTCGAGTCTTGGCAGATCTTGACGCCATTTGAAGAGCCGTAAAAAGATCGATTTAGTGCCAGGCACACGATATTCTCGAGGCTACAAAAGTTTGGCCAACGGCCAGCTGAGTGGCTCTTCTGATACCGAAACCTAAAAAAAGAAAAGAAGAAACCGAAACTGAAAAATCCCAGTCTCAAGTTCGTAATTTTAGCGCCAGGAACTAATGAATAGGAAGAACCGGCTTATAACTCTTTATTTTTTCTGCTTTTATTATGATTTGTTCTTTTTAAACCAAATATGTAAGTTTACTGATTTAAAAAATATCATTGGTATTAGGTAAAGCATCTAACCAAAAGTTCTCATAAAATTAAAACCATTAAAGTCTTGTAAAAAGAAAAATAAGTTTTTATGAAACGTGTAAAACAAAATCAAACAATCTTAGTTAAATATATTACCCATTTAACACCAACTACTCTAACTTCTCTAAACTAATGCAAATGAAGGTTTAATTTATTTCATAATAGATTGAAATTTGCAGTGACAACTTCTGGTTGGGGGTCAACTCCAACACCATAAGCCCGACATCCGTGTTGACAATTAGCAAGTGTTTTTGGCCAAAAAAAAACCGAAAGTAATATACCATATGTGAGTAAGCGTCTCCATTGCATTTATTAATTGTTGTTAAACAAAACAGACAAGAAAAAACGTCGCCATTCGACGCGACGCTCAGATCACATGAGACTTCAAAACCGAAACTGAAACCGAAAAGCAAGCAAACAACTTTTGGCCCGATGTTTTCTTCAGTTAGAGCTTTGGGGCTTGGTTCCTGTTACTATATTATCTATGTGTATATTATGCAGAGTCGCGATTAGCATTAAGCACGTGATGCCATCTCTTGTGATGCCATTTTTTCGAGCGGCGAAACATCTCCGGCCAGTGGCCAGTGCAGGAGTCACATCCATTTCGCTCGCAATTAGGCGGCGAGCGGCTGCTGAAATGGTCGTTTAAATGTAATTTAAGCTCGCTTTTTTGTTTTGGTCAACCTTTTGGAGAGGTGACAAATTAAGGCCCCCCGTGCAAGGTCATGTGAGGGGCGTCCATTAGCCATGAAAGCCAACACAGAAGGGGCAGCAAACGACACTGGCTGCACATCTGAAAAATGTAAAATGTCGCGGCAAGCGCTGATTGATTGGAAAGCTGAGGACTGCCTGTCATCATAATCTTCTTCATCGGGGCATCGAAATGAGGAAAACATAATGCCAGCTAATGTGAGATTATGCAAATCAAAATGCGCATTCCCAGCTCTCGATAAATACATTGACCTGCATGCCTCCGGCTCTGGGCAAAATCAACCCAACACGATATACAACTCTTTTCTTCGTGGGTTTTTACCGATGAAATTATTCCCCCAAAAAAATTAACACAAAAAGGGGGATCTCACTCTCAGAATGCACTTTCTACAAGGGAACATGTTTACGATTTTTTCTTTATTTTTTTTGTCGAGTTGTTAACGCTTTGTAGAGGTTGTTTTACAGATGTCCAGAGTTGTTTACAATTTAGTTTTTTATTGTGTGGGAATTCATTGAGTTTCTAATTTATTTTGTACCTATTTTTTTTTGTATTTACAAACTTTTGTTATAAAAATATTTTATAGCTTAAAGTGTTAGTAAGTTAAATTGATAACATAAATAATTTGAGGCTTAAGAAAACCAGAGTGAGATGATTAACAGAGATCTAGTTTTTTTTTAATGTGTGGAAATTCCTTCAGTAGTAAATATTTATTAATATTTATTTTATATATTTCATTTGAAAATTCTATATGGTAAATAATGCGCGATCATTTAAAACTGGGAATCTGTTGGAAATATCGGGGAATTCCCTTCCATTTATAATTTGAATTCTAGGTAAATCCGGGCAAACAAAGCTACTAACAAACTTAGTCGGAATTATTTAAATTAATCCACGGCTGTGACGCATTTCGAAATGCTGTATAAATTGGTCGAATTTCTGGTTAGACACTCGTCCTGCACATTGCAAATTTCTCTGCACCCGAAAAACATGTACTATGTGTCGAATTAAGTGTTCAAAGGTCTCTAAATGTTTTCGAGTGACTTCAATTAGCAATTCAAGTGTCTGATACCTCCACCCTTTGTGTGTTTTCATTTATTTATTTATTGGCTTTTGGGCGAAGCCTCCTTTTTGATGACATTTAGCTGTCCAATTTATGGCTGGTCGACATGCGCCACCTGTCTGCGCTGTTTACTTGGCATTTTAGCACTCGGCCACTAACCGAATTGTTTGGCCAAACCATTAACTTGGCCAAGACGGCAACACTTTTTTTTGTTGTTTCTGGACATCGCGGGGATGCCCTATCGCTGATTTGCTGCATTTTGATTTCTAATTCGGCATTACAGAGAGAGAAAAGGGTGTGGAAAATGAGCCTAACTTCTAGTAAAGTTAAGTCAACCGTCTTTTAAATTTGAAGCTTTTTTAATCCCAAAAGGATCCTGGTTCGATTTTATTATTATTTCTATTAGAAAATATTTCTTTCTGTGTGCATAGATGAAAAACAAGGCACTATGGCGGGTTGCCCAATGGCAAGACCTTTGCAGCTGGGCTTGGAATCTGAGTCCCAGACTGGAATTGGAACTAACACTGGGTCTGGGAATGAGTTTGGGTTTGGATATGGGCACCGGCACTGGGGCTCTGGGTGCTTACATCACAGCAGGAGGCTCAAGACTCGAGACTCGTCTCACAATGAGATGAAACTTGTTTCCACTCGACTCTTTGCCAGCCGTAAATATTTGCCTCTTCACTCAGGTTTTTATTTCTTCTTACTTTTCGGCATCTTCTTTTTTTTTGGGAAGCAGCTGCCGCTGTGCTTTTTTATTTTTATTTTTGTTTCTTGTGCAAATTACAAAAATAATAAGAGAGACACAAAGCGCGTGACTCCTTTCACAAGATGCGATTTGAAATCAAAAGTGCAGACAAAAGGTGTCAAAAAAGGGAAATAAAAAAGGCAGCGAAAAAAAGTTGGCCAAAAAATTGCCTCTGACCGCAGAGCGAAACAAAAGCGTGAGTTTTGGCCTGATTTGTGTTGCCCTTTTCTGGTCAGCTTACACGGCGGAAAGTTTGTGGCGGAGATCATTTTAAGAAATTTGCTTTGCAGATGCAAAATACGTCTAAAGCTTAAGATTTTTAGATTTTAAATAGTTTATTCTACTCTTTAAATATCAATTTATAATGAAATATTAATGACGTTTGTATTCTGAAAAGTTTATTTATATTTATTATTATCAGACTTCAGTCTGAAAAGTTTATTTATATTTTATTAACAACAGTATTTTTAGCAGGCCCCTCGTTTTGAGACCTCTTTGGTAATATAAACTATAAAAATTTTAATTAATTTGTTCCTAATATATATTTAAATCCTAATTTGTATTCTTTTGAAAGATAACATTAATATTTCACCAAAAGCTATTTATGTGGCGACCGTGAAAAGTAACAAAAAAACAATTTTCATAGTGTTTGTATTAATTTTTCTCAGTGAACAGTTGTACTGTTGGCCCTGTCCCATGCTGGGCAGTGTAGCGTCTTTTACTTTCTCCCCTGGGAGAGCATGGTCTTGGCCCGGAGAGCGAGCGAGCGAGCGAGCGGGAGAAGAGCCGGCAAAGCTCCGTGTGTGTGTTACCGGTTTCGCTGTGGGGCGAAGCTTGGATCTTGGCTTACAGCAGATCCGTTTCGCTGTCTGTGTTTTGTGGCCCTGCCTTTTAAGCCCGGTCTGCTGGCTGGCAGCTTTCAGATACGTTTTTGCCTCTGCCGCGTTCAGAGTCAGAGTCAGAGTGTGGCTTGGGGTCTGGAAAAGATCTTGGCATCGGTTTCGGTATCGGTATCGGTTTCGTTTCGTTTGGTTCGGCTCGGTCCCGACTCGTTTTAGCGGCCACCTCAGTTCGTTGGCGCGTTTACAGCGATCGAGTCGTGTGGGACGCCTGCATCGCACAGGAATCGGTTTTTCTATCCCCCCATTTCGTGGCCAAGATAGGCTCGTCGCTGTGCTATTCGGGTCAATGCTGTGCTCTGCATTGCCAACGTTATGCTAATTACCGAAAGGATACAAATCATAGCATACATCATCGGTTACAATCTCTTTGGCAAGACTCCGTCCAGTCGCTGGTGACAGATTCCTCGCCCAGCGAGCCCTCACATCCGAGAGATTCAGCCAGGAGAATTTAGCTAGAGCAACACACACCCAACACACACATATATACAAATATATTTATTGTATACTCGTATCAATCAACAAATTCGCAAAACGTGCCAAATATAATTTAAACCTATTTATTTTGTTTAACAAAGAGCTAATAAGTCTAACTATATAAATTAGTAAGTCGTTTAATTTAAAAGAAGACAAAAACCTCACAAGAAAGTTGCCGCAGGAGCAGCTCTCTGCTTCAGCATGAAGAAGCAACCAATGCTGTTTAGTTTAGTTTTATGGTGAGTGTTGCTAGTTTTTAATTAATTTTATTAATGTAATTAATGTGCGCCTTGTGTGACTTTAGACAAGATTTGTTTGCTGCTTAAAGTAATTTTCTTTAAAGCTTATTGAATATTTCTCAATCTTTAAATAATATTTTATGTGCCTAAACACTGTTGTATGCTAATTAAATATACAAAATATGTAAATCTTGCTCAAAACATAGTGTGACCTTAGAAACGAGCCTTAGTCTTGGAATATTTTTTCGGAGGCGGACTTGGGCTGCATTTACGACTTTATTTATGCATTAGCTCTGGGCTCTGAGCCTAAACACAAAACGCAGATGGCCATTAAGGCAAATTATAGTTCGTACGACATGCGAATACGTTTTGGCCTGGCATCATCAATCATTAATTTTCAACTGCGAACTGAGACGACAAGAAGCGCCAACGGAAGTCGCAGATTGACAGATTCAGTCAGGTTATCACTTCCCCCATTCCGCTGGTCCTTGAGACAGCATTGAAATACCAAGCAATATAAATATATATTTATAATATTCGGTTGAGAATTTGCATTATGACAAAGACGAGAAATTTATTCAAGTTATGAATATTTATGGGTCGGTGGAGCAATCATGTAATATCGATATTCGAATTGGATTTCTTTGCTCAGCGACCGAGATGAAAAATCAATTTTTAACCCGAAACCGAACTTCGAAGCTGAAGCTGACAAGTTTCACTTTCATTTTTCACTCTCTCTCTTGGCTCTCTTGGCTCTGGCCTGGGAAGATGCCAACAATCGAAGAGAAAAAGCCATGGCGAGTTGTCAGCAAACAAAAGAGTCTTTTCGCTTTTTACGAGTGTATGCCGTCGTCGTGCCAGGTGGTGATTTTTTCCATTTGTTTTTTGTTTTTTTCTTTTTGGGAACGATTACACAATCGTGACTTTATTTTCGTTTTCAGTCCGCGCTCGCTCTGGCTGGTTCGTGTTAACCGCATTGACATAATTTCCAGCGTAGGCATCCCAAAAAGAAAACTTTACATAATTCGGCGGCAGGCGTAGCCGATTTATAGGCCTGCAATTAATCTATCCGGCGGATGATGGGCCCATCATCAATATGAAGATCGCCGCCAGATCTCCGCCAGAGTCTGGTCTTAATTAACAGATTCCGTAAATCTAGCAGGCGGCCGCTAAGTGTAGAAAGTTTTTCTCCCTTGGTCGCATTAATTTGGCGCTTTGTGTTAATCAGTGTGTGTAAGTTATGCAAATGGGAACCCAAGCCCAGAGTGCTTATGCAATCTGCGTTGGATAATCTGCCCGGAATCTTAAATCTGGCATCTCCCTCCTCTCCGGCGGCGACTCCAATCCATTCCGATCCGAAGCCAGGCAAGGCCTTGGCCACCGGCTCTGACTTCTTTGGCTTAGTCATGCGTCAAAGCTCAGAATCGCAGAGGTGTTGTTGCATTCTAGGGGAGTTTTCCAAATAAAAGTTTAAGAAGATATTTTGGGGATTGTAAATTAGATAATTTTGTTAAAATGTTAAAGAAAACTTTGACCTTATTTTAAATTTCTTGAAAAGTTTTCGAGAATTTCTTTCGTTAGTTATAAAAAAGTATAAAATTATATATTTAAATATTACATTCTTTAAATTTCATGTTGTCTCAATCCCCCTTCAAGTCCACCCTTGGCCAGAATGCAGCCGAGCAAGCCGATTGCTCAGGCAAATTAAGCACAAGTGCCGCCGACTGCGTCGACTGAGCGCTGACATTGTCTAGTTGACACACTTAAGTCACTTAAATCCAACTTGTGGAATTCTTGCTAAAAGTTGCGTCGAGTGTTTTACAGCATACGAATATTTTTGAACACTCTTTTGACATTTTTTTCATTGACGCTCACACTCGGCGTCAAGGCTTTGGCTATTCGCCCCCCTAATGCGGTGTCAACTCGGAGGCTCACTGGCTCTCAAATTTATGGCATTTTTATAATTATGATTTTTTTGCAAAGCCAAAAGGTATTCGGTGGCGAATTGGAGCACTCGCGTGGGTCGGACGACTGACGAAACGAAAGACTTAGGCAACGAACTTGAATTGACACTGAGACGCATCGACGACAGCAATGGGTATGTGGGTGGTAATTATGGGATAGAAGAGGGGATAAAAAGCAGAGGTCAAGGTTGAAAATTTAAGGAGTTTTTAAAAAAGCAAGGAAATAATTAGAAAATTAATGTAAAAATAGAAGAAACATTAAGAGATGATTTGTGCTTTTCCAGAAAATAATAAATAATAATAAAATGCAAATGAAATCATAGTTGTTATATATAAAAACAGATTAGTTTAAAAACAACTAAGATTTATACAAATAAATATTCATTAAGATGTCAAGATTTATATATAAAGCAAAACAAATCCTATGAGCTTTAAAGGCGTTATTATTTATTCATAATCTTTTAATCAGACAACAGAACAACTTCTTGTTGGCAATAATCATGTGATAGCAATATAAATGGCATAATTTGTCTTGTTCCGACATTTTATCTTAACCGAAATATTCCGCTTCTTCGCCAAAGCTCTCCCATCGTCATTTAAGTGTTTTGGTTGCGATTAATCCACTTCAGACACACACATTCATTAGCATCCAGCAGCTGGCAGAAAGGAAAACCGAAATTTAAATTAAAACTGGCGCCGCCTCTTCTATCTACATGTTTTTATTTTTTGCTGGCTAGAACTGCTTAAAAATCAATTAGCCAACGTGCATATGATAAATAAGTAATTAACTGACCAAACAGAGTGGCGAGTTCAAGGCTGAAACCGAAACCGAAATTCTCTTGGTCGAGAATTAGTTGTTTTGTGTATTTTTTTTTATGTGTTTTTGTAATTTAATTTGCAAGTCTTGCCCGTCTTTCGACCGTCCGTCATTTATCATATTTATTTCCAGCGTAGCTCGAGACACGTTTCTGATTAATGTCGAAATCTAATATATTGACTAATTAATCATCTAATTGTCTTGATTGAGTTGATCCAGTGAAAAGTTGAATAAACCCTAGGCAGAGCCTAGAACTCCTTTTCTTCCTCGCGTTTCTTCCTGGTGAAAGGCAATAATAATAAGAATATTATCGTTATGTTGAGAGATCTCTAGATCTCCGTAGTGGTTGACCCTGAGGGGAACATGCATAACGTTGTCGCTATCGTTGGCCAACTCCAATTCCAATTCCAATTCCAAGTGATTCCATAAATCAAGAAGCCGTTGCTCAACTTGTTTTCAACTTTGCCAAGAATAATTCAATCCGCACAAATATTTCTGATTTCTGCGAGTGTCCACTCTGTCCTGCCTGACCACTTCTGCACCCAGAAACGGGTTAACCCAAAAAATAAATAAAAGCAAAGTCAATATGCACAGTCGCCGAAAGCCAAAGATTGAGAAAAAATCTAAAAAGAAACGGGCCGCCAATTGTCTTCTCTTCGGTCTCCCTTTTCATACATTAACAGAATGTGACACAATCAACCACAAACATATATAAAATGCATACATCTTGTTTACAACTGGTTTATTTGGGTTAAAAAGAAATTTTCGAGCTCCTCTCTTATCCAAAATAAAACGGCACAAGGCATCCGTGGAAAAAATAAAAAAAAATGAAGCCGAAAGTGAAATCAACGACGTAATCAACTTCAGCAGGATGAAGTGGCCAACAGGCTTGACTGGGGCCACGTTTTTGAGTAATTTTTTCGTCCAACAACGGAACTAAACATTTGTTAATGTGCCTGGCTCTTCACTTTGAAGCTTAAAGAGCCTTTTTCGGTATTTACTTTTCCGTTTTTTTAATTTTTTGACACTTGGCGGCTTCCGTCATTTTAAGGTGCTACAACAGGTTGCCTCTTTACATAAGTCGCGAGATGAGCATGCAAGTGAAGATGGTTATTATGATGGGAATGATAATTGGAGAAAAAGAAAATATTTATTTTAGATTTACATTTTTTAGATTTTAAACAGAGTTTAAATAATAAGTCCATATGAAATCTTTGCTCCAATTTATATAATTTATTTCCATAATATTTAATAGGATATCACAATAATGATTGGCTGCTCCCCAGCATCACCTATTTGGGATATTTATCTCAATCTCAATTTCCATAACCGAAAAAAGACCCTTTTTCACTTTTTCACATTTCACTTGTAAATTGCCTGTAAAGATTTCACAGCTTTCGGCGGCTGCCCTTAAAAAAATGCTCAAGCTACACACATGGGTGCGTTGTCAAAATTTGTGTTAAATTAACCCACAATTTTGATGCGATTATATCGCTGTTTTCAGCTTATATGAGCTATTTAAAGGGACCTAAACATGGTCTATATGCGGGCTAGCCTTTTCTCTAGCCAAAACGGACTAAAATGGGGTCAAAGCGGTTGCCACAGCTGCTGCCGGCGACCTTGGTGGCCGTAACCGACTGCCATTTGATCGCAAAGAAATGGTAAAACAAATGAAAATTGCACCCAAGCCCAGTGCCAGCTCCAGTTTAAGCCCGATTTGCATGCAGGCCACAGCTTTGAGAGCGACACCACTCCGTCTTGGAATTGTTTACCAATATCAAGTTGTATGCACTTTCGCAATGAAAACGAAAGTTAAATGCTCGCCGGTGTGCTGGTCGGTGGCTCGGGCGCGTGACTTTGCCAGCGTTTACACTTTCTTGCCATAAAAAGCAGCCGTGAGGCCCCATGAGGACTGGCATATATGTAGAATTATGATCTTCACGCCTCTTGGTTTGCGTTCAACGTTCAACAGCTGCAACTGCAACAGCAGCCGGTTTAAGCCAGAGGCGTAGTGACCACAAAATGTATTTCTGACTAAAGTTTGGAGTTAACACACTTTTGAAGCATTATTTTTTTTTAAATTGTTTTGAACATGTAAAATTTTAAAAATTACAAAATTTAAAAAGAATGTTCCAGCACGCATTTTAAACCCCTTTTGGGGGCTATTTCATCCTAATTCCACCTTTGCCTAGGCCACAGACTTGGCAATGTAACCAATATTTCGAAGCCACATCGATGAACGTCACTTGGAAAAGACGTGAGGCAAGAGATGAAAAAGTTGCATCATGGCAGGCAGAGCATTTGACGTTGATGTCGGCCGATGATCATCACTACAACGCTCGTTGTATGTTAATGAAGTGCACTTGAAAATGCTCTGTACTCGAGCGAGTTTCCTCATCCTCAATCCAGCCTGCATTGCAGAATAATGGAGAGTGGCCTGGGTGGGGATATAGATGGAGTATGAGGCTAATGTATTCAATCACGAGTATTTCCCTAGCCTTTTGTCTGCGGCTTGCTCCTAGCGCCCCATTGTGTAATGTTCAGAGCCCAGAAACCGACTCTGTAATGAACATGACAAAGAAACAACAGCCGCAAAGTGAAACAGAAAATGTGTTTTTTGTATGTTTTTTAGGAGTTTATAATTTGTTGATCACATGACCATCACATCCGAGACTTTAGTGTGGCTTGTGTTAAAATGTTAAAATGTGTGTGCAGCAGTTTGTTGGATTTTAAATTGTGAGCCAGACTTTTTGAAATTATTATCTACATTAGATGGATCTTTTTCAGGGATATATAATCATATTAAAAAAAATTATACATATCCTGTTTCAGGGTTTTCTGAACACTTAAAATTTGTTAGCTTTCTTTTTTATGTAAATAATTGTTTTAAGGAATTATCCTTTAATTTGTAATTATTTCAAATATTTCTTGCTTTTTCGTAGTATTTAATTTGTTTTGTTAGAAAACTTTTAAATAGTTCAGCAGAGTATTTAGGAACCACCTTTAGCTTACGAATACTTTCGCTTTCTTGTTTTGTTTGCAAGCATTTCTGGTAGTAGTGGCTGCTGTCTGTGTCGCTAGTGTTGGTGGTATTGCCACTATTGGCAACAGTGTTGGTGGTAGGAAATCATGTGCAAAGTCACATGACGATGACGCTACGTGCCGCCGGAGTAATTGCAGCAAGACATGGATGCCAATTGGGTGTTGCCAGCGGCCAGTGTGTGTGTCTATACATAAAGATGGCCAGCCGGATGGCCATACACTATATATATATATATTCAGGCACCTGTATGGTGTGAGTGTTGATAATGAAAACGGCGACGTCAAACGGCCGAAGGCATGAGTAAGGCGCATGCCAAACACTCGATGGCTTCCGCAATTTGTTGTTTCTTATTATTATTATTAATAGAGCTGCTGGTGGGTGGGTGGGTGCCACAGTAACCCATTTGGGCCAGCAGCTCGCTAAGCTGCCCGAATTGCCTCAGCCGCCTCAGTGCTGTGTGTGTGTGTGTGTTGCTGCATGATTTGGCAATTGGAGGCAATTGGCGTCAAGTTTGTTGCCTCAGTCTTTTGTTTAGCGATTGCGCAAACCCGATTGCGGGTGTTCAGCGACTTCCAGTACAGCCGCTGTGTGTGTGTGTGTGTGCGGTATGTGTGCTTATCTAAGGCCACTTAAGCTCGTGAACAATTAATTCGTGACTCTCGATCTCGCCTCTCCCGGCTACCGAACATAAATCGAACATAAGGCTTATCGCGAATGTATATGAAAATGCAAGCATAATAAGCATAAGCCTCCAACCACACTCATTAAATAATGCCCATTTAACAATGATAAATTGCAAGCAATTGTTCGCCGGTCCACTGATGATACAGTACGCCTTATGCAAGCCCCTCTTTATACAACTATCTTTCGGGATTGACACGCGTTCATCAGCAGTAGATGTGCGGCCCAACTGGTTTGACTTGTTCGGGAAAATATGGCAATTGGTATTTTTACAGTTCTTACTCACGTGTTTTGTAATGGGCAATCGATCTGTAAACAAAATGCAAATGCCACGGGGCTATATAGTATCTTAATAATATAATATCAAGACACAATAACCCTGAGATCTCCGATATGACCAATAATCGAGTGCAAACTTTTTACGAGGAATTTGACTCGTTAAGGTTCTGAGAAGAGATTTCCATACTCGCTGCCTGGCGTTTCCGTTTTCGCCAACCAGTCAGCCGAGCTGCTGAGCCACTCAAATCAAAATGTCAAATGCATTTGGCCAAAAACGAGTTGGATTTGTATCTTTTTCCAAAAATTCCCCAAAAACTCCAACTTCGTGAGCTTCCGTTTTACTCACACGAACTTTCATTTTCAATATTTGATTTATTTAATCGCTGCACCATTTGGCAAACGGCGCTCAATAAAAAATAAAAAAGAAATGCCAACTATTGGATGTCATAATGCTGTTAAATAACGTATACGCCGCGTGTGCCGTGCATTTCTATTTGCGGTTTCAACCGTCCGTCCGTCTGTCTGTCTGTCCGTTTGTTTTATTTTGTTTGTTGTGGCTTTCATGGGTGCCATCATGACACACATTTTTGCATTTCGAGGCACCAGCCAATAGCCACCGGTGACATAAATACCAGCATAAGAGCCACAGACAAACAAATGTAAATTGCCCGAGCTGCTTCCCTGCTTTCGCTTTTAGTTAACTTATTTATTTATTTATTTTCACAACGGCGAGATACGTGAGTGTTCGAGTTCTGCTGTAAGTTGAGTTTTGTATTTGTGTTGGCCAATGGAATCGCAATTAATACAGATTACGAATTATTTCTGGCATTTCTTTTCATTAGTTATTTCATTAGTTATTTCGCTTCGCTGGGTGTGAATCCAGTGCAATGGCTTGACCCAAATTGCAAAAGTAATATTAGTAACCGAGATTTCACCACTCAGATATGGCGCACCCGCAAAGAGTACATTTCCATAATTAAGCTAGACGTTTCCTCTGATTTGTTTCGCCCAAAAATAGATTTATGTGGCTCTTGAACTCTGACAAACATAAGTAGTTATCGCGGATCTCAAATCATTAAAAATCGACGCCAGGCAATAGCCTTGAATATATCGTCTAAACAAGCCGCGAGAAATACCACAAATAACATTCAACTTTTAAATATAACGATACATATATTACCCGATAAAATAAGCAATTAAATTGAAACCAGAAAGGCAAGTCGGGGAAGCTCTCCGAAATGTATGTAGGGGAAGGTGAGGACGTTTACCCAAACATTAGGCCAGCTCATTAGGCGGGTTCTAAAGCGGATCTTCAACGCCCACATCCACATATCGGAAATCTACAAAAAGACTGCTGCAGGCTGTTGCATAATCTTCGGTCTTGACGTCAATTGCGGAGTCACCGCTGTTGACAAAAGACTTCAATTCCGAAAATTAATGTCAATGCAACGTCGCCAGAGAAACTCAAAGAAACTCCGTCACGTGACGCCTGCCGAAGTCTTTAGAAAAACCAAAGAACGGGCATAATGACGGGGCATAATAAGCTACAGTCAGTCAGTCAGTCAATCTCTCAGTCAATCATCTCAGTCAGTCACTCAGCCAAAGCCTTTTGGGGGCAGTCATTGTTCATAATTCGAAATTGATTAGTTCGACACAGAGACTCGCATCCGGTTAGCCAGAAAAGCTGGGAGATCTGCGAGGCGTATACTCCCCTACTTCATACCGCATTATAATATATATATACCTGAATTTCGTAGCTAAAGCTATAGCTTCGCCGCGCTGTGCCTCGTATAATTAACAGTGTAAGCAAACGACGGCGATGTGAGAAAAGCTTGTAATTAAATGCCGGAAAATGCTCAGAGCTGCTGAGCTCATGAATGAAAAAATGAAACGGAGACTATGTCGTGCGAATTATTAGCACGTGGGTTTTACCGAAATTATGACAACAAACAAATAGGAAAAACCTGAGGAAAAGATTTTGGGTAAAGCCGAACTGTATGTCTTAAAGTTACTAGTGACTAAGCCCTATTATAGGGAAAACTAAACCGGGTAGAGGTAGGTAAGGGCAAACATTCCGGTTTTAACTAAATGTTTTGATAAGTCAATAAGAATTTCTAATTGTTAAAGGGTTTATTTTTTAATTATTACAAAGAGTATTAAGTAATAAGAGTTGTTAAATCTTTTTGTCTTAAAAAATACAAATCTGTAATATATATTTACCTTTATCCTCATATTTTCAGGTGCCTTTGTGCCCCCAGTCTGACCCTCCGTATCCCCGAGGACCTCGAGAATGCCGCCATTAATGCTCTGCGCTCCGAGCGTGCCCGCTCCCTGACTCCCTGTGACTCCTCCGCGCCGGAGGGCAGTGTGGCCAACGAATACGACGTGTGCCCACCGAGCAAGTACCGCCAGCCCACCGCCGAGTGCAACAATGTCTCGCACAGGAAGTGGGGCGCCCGCGGCGACATCTTCCAGCGCCTGCTGCCCGCCGACTACGCCGACGGAGTGAGCCAGCCGAGGAGCTCCCGGGGAACGCACGCCCTGCCCGACGCCGAGCTGGTGATCGAGCAGCTGCAGCGCCACGTGGAGAGCGAGCTGCGTCATCCTCACATCACTGCCATGCTGCCAGCCTGGGGCCAGCTGCTGGCCAACGACCTGGTCGAGGTGGGACAGCTGCCCATCTCGGGCAAGTGCTGCGAACGCGACTCCGCCGTCAAGGATCCCAGCGAGCTGCAGCAGTGCTTCGTTCGGGCGGGACCCGACTGCAAGGAGTACAAGCGATCCGCGCCAGGGTTCGATGCCGAGGCCTGCCAGAAACGTAAGAAATCAAACAGTAAAGAAAGTGGATCCTTCAAGGCTAATAAATTACATTCTTTTTGCAGATACTCGCCAGCAGATGAACATCGCCTCGGCCTACATCGATGGCTCCGGACTGTACGGCTCCACGCGCCATGAGTTCGACCAGCTGCGCACCTACATCAGTGGCGGCGTCAAGGTCGAGTCCTGCAAGTACTGCCAGGTGGCCGGCGCCACCGGGGCTCTGCATCGTGCCCTGCTGCAGCAGCACAACAACATCGGCGAGCAACTGGCTCACATTAATCCTGAGTGGTCCGAGGAGGACGTGTTCCTGGAGGCCAGGCGCATCATCACGGCCACCATCCAGCACATCACCTACAACGAGTTCCTGCCCTTGGTTCTGGGCCAGGAGACCACCACCGCTAAGGAGGGCCTGCGCCTCACCGCCGAGAAGCACGCCAGCAACTACTCCAGCTCGGTGAGGGGCGGCATCTACAACGAGTTCGCCGCCGCCGCCATGCCCGCCTTCTGGAGCATGTACCCGCCCGAGATGCTGGCCAAGAAGATGTCCGCCCACGAGCTTCTGTCCATAGCTGCCCTGCAGAAGTCCTTGGTGCCCAGCCAGATCAATGCCGAGGGCTGGTCCGAGCTGGCTCTGGCCGTGCACCGGGGTCGTGACCACGGCGTGGCCTCCTATGTCCATGCCCTGGATCTCTGCGAGCGCCGCTTCGCCGATCAGAGTGCCGCCAATGTCAGCTTCGATGCGCTAAGTCAGCTGTCCAAGATTCCCGAGGAGTACATCACCAATCTGCGTGACATTTACCAGTGGGTTTTTCCTGTTTATTTGTAATTTGAATAGGATTTTATATCCCTGTTTTCCCTCCTTTAGAAACGCCGAGGACATCGATCTGTTGGTGGGCGCCCTTCTCGAGGAGCCTGTGGTGGGCGCCCTCTTCGGACCCACCATCAGCTGCCTGCTGACTCTGCAGTTCGAGCAGCTGAAGCAGACGGATCGCTTCTGGTACGAGAACGAGATTCCCCCCTCATCCTTCACCCTCGAGCAGCTAAAGAGCATTCGCCAGACCTCGCTGTCCGGTCTGCTCTGCGGCTCCCATCAAGTGAGCACCGCCCAGTCCAAGGCCTTTATTCTGGAGGATAACTACTTGTGAGTGATCCTTGTACGATTTATGAGAAAGGATTAGATTATATCGATATTTATTTGCAGGAACTCTGTTCTGGACTGCGAGCAGCTGCCCAAGTTCGACCTAAAGGCCTGGCAGGTGAATCCCGAGGATGAGGTGCATGTGGAGCACGTGGAGGTGGAGCCAGCCACCAAAGAGGCCATTGCCGAGCTGAGTCCCGAGCTGATCGAGGCTGCTGTGGAGCGAGCCAAGCAGGAGCTGGAGGAACGCAAGCGTTTCGAATATGAAGTGTGGCGTACAAGTGAGTTTTTATTTAACTAACTTAGCCTTTAAAAATAATTACTGACACATTCACATCTTCCCTAACAGAGGGTGGCATCAGTGCCCGCTCCCCCGACGGCACCGCCGCCTCCTTCAGCAAGGCCAACCTGGCCGCTCTGAACCTGGCCAACTCCTCGCTGATCTTCGAGCTGACCTCCAACGAGATTGTGAAGACCCTGAACCACATCACGCGGCGCAAGCGTCAGATCTTCAATCCCAACCAGAACGCCTTTAATCGCAACGAATTGACCGATACCCTGCAGACGGTGGACATCAGTGGCCTGCTCGGAGGAGCCCAGAAGCCGCAGGAGGGCTGCCCAGAGCCCAACACCGCTTGCGACGCCAACTCCCCCTTCCGCACGCTCTCGGGCAGGTGCAACAACCTGAGGAACCCCAACTGGGGCAAGTCCCTGACCACCTTCTCTCGCCTGCTGCCCGCCCAGTACGAGGACGGAATCTCGGCGCCCAGGGTCACCGGCGTCACGGGAACGCAGCTGCCCAACCCGAGGACCATCTCGACCACGATCCACCCGGATATCTCCAACCTGCACACACGCTACTCCCTGATGGTGATGCAGTTCGCCCAGTTCGTCGACCACGACCTGACCCTCACGCCCATCCACAAGGGCTTCCACGAGTCCATTCCCAGCTGCCGTGCCTGCAACTCCCGCCAGACGGTGCATCCCGAGTGCAACCCGTTCCCGGTGCCCGCCGGCGACTTCTACTATCCGGAGGTAAACGTGACCAGCGGCGAGCGCTTCTGCTTCCCGTCGATGAGGTCGCTGCCGGGCCAGCAGTCGCTGGGTCCGCGTGACCAGATCAACCAGAACACCCACTTCCTCGACGGCTCAATGGTGTACGGCGAGACCACGTGCCTCTCGAACAAGCTGCGCGGCTTCTCCGGACGCATGAACAGCACCCAGCTGAGAGGCAAGGAGCTGCTGCCGCTGGGACCCCATCCCGAGTGCAAGTCCCGCAACGGTCTGTGCTTCCTGGGCGGCGATGACCGCGCCTCCGAGCAGCCAGGTCTGACCGCCATCCACACGGCCTTTCTTCGCGAGCACAACCGGATCGTCGAGGGACTGCGCGGCGTGAACCCGCACTGGAACGGCGAGCAGCTCTTCCACCATGCCCGCAAGATCGTCAGCGCCCAGGTGCAGCACATTGTGTTCAACGAGTTCCTGCCCCGCATCCTCAGCTGGAATGCCGTCAACCTCTATGGCCTGAAGCTCCTGCCCCAGGGCTACTACAAGGACTACAATCCCTCCTGCTCGCCAATTGTGTTCAATGAGTTTGCCGCCGCTGCCTTCCGCATCGGTCACTCCCTGCTCCGGCCGCACATTCCCCGCCTGAGTGTCCAGCACCAGCCGGTGGATCCTCCGCTGCTGCTCCGCGACGGCTTCTTCCGCATGGACAACCTGCTGCAGCCGGGCATCATCGACGAGATCCTGCGCGGCCTGGTAGCCACGCCCATGGAGACCCTGGATCAGTTCATCACCGGCGAGGTGACCAACCACCTGTTCGAGGACCGCAAGATCCCCTTCTCGGGCATTGATCTGATCGCCCTGAATATCCAGAGAGGTGAGTTTTGTCTAGGACTTAATATTTACTAAATAAATCATATAATTTCTGTTGTGCCGCAGCTCGTGACCATGGCATTCCCTCCTACAACAACTATCGCGCCCTTTGCAACCTGAAACGTGCCACCAACTGGAACGACCTGAGCCGAGAGATACCCACCGAGGTGATCAACCGCTTCCAGAAGGTCTATGCCAGCGTCGATGACATCGACCTCTTCCCCGGAGCTATGACCGAGCGTCCGCTGCAGGGCGGTCTGGTGGGTCCCACCCTGGCCTGCATCATCGGCATCCAGTTCCGGCAGCTGCGCAAGTGCGATCGCTTCTGGTACGAGAACCAGAACCCGGAGGTCAAGTTCACCGAGGCTCAGCTGGCTGAGATCCGCAAGGTGACGCTGGCCAAGATCGTGTGCGAGAACCTGGAGATCACCGGAGACATGCAGCGTGCTGCCTTCGACTTGCCCAGCAATTTCCTGTGAGTTCAACCTTTTTTTTTCTCAATAGAATCCATTTCTTAATTAATTTCTATATTTTATTTTAAATAATGTAATTTTACATCTCAAAAAATAAATTTTTCATTGTTTTAATTATCCCTGTAGGAATCCCCGTGTGCCCTGCGCCTCGATGCCACAGATCGACCTGAACGCCTGGCGCGAGAATGTCCAGGGCTGCCAGATTGGCAACCGCAACGTTCGCGTGGGAGACTCTGCCTTCCCTTCGCCCTGCACCAGTTGCGTGTGCTCCGCCGATGGGGTAAGTTACTTAATAATATCTTTAATAATATTATCTAATTCCCCCATTAATTAATTTTACACAGGCCCAGTGCGCCTCGCTGCGTATCACCGACTGCGGCCAGCTGATCCGCCAGTGGCCCAAGGAGGCGATCCTGCGCGACGAGGTCTGCAACTCGCAGTGCGGAATCTACCTGACCGGCCAGCAGGCCAGCGGCTTCAACCCCCAGCAGCGCCAAGGCCAGGCCCAGCCCCGCGTGACCCGATCCCGCAACCAGAACCTCTTCAAGTTCCCCGACCTGACCCCCTTCATTGCCTCCCTGTAAACGGAGCGGAAATATGGCTATAACCTACGGAGGAGCCACCAGAAGCGATTAAAAAAAAAAAGAAGTACATACGTTTCTTTGATGTTTGATGCTTACCTAAAGACTTGTCCAATGCACGACCGAGATCTTTACTG